>SDVV010023722.1:0-12706 GCA_016164225.1 Gammarus roeselii
ATGTATATATGTATGTATGTATATATGTATATATGTATATATGTATATATATGTATATATGTATATATATATATATTTATATAATATACATACATCAAAAATACATGTACACATAACAATGAACATACATATATTATATTACACACAAATTTGACTTTATCAGGCTAGTCAAAATCAAAAATTCATCATTCAACATATCAGCAAGGGCAAATGTAAGCAGGCAAACCATTCCACAGCAACACATCTCACACAGAAGGACCTACTGCAGGCATCAGAAGAGCCAAGAGGAAACACTCACTCCAATAAATAACCCCTCCTAGTACCAACTCCTGGAGCCAAAGAAAACATATTCAGCAAATACTCAGACTCATCCTGCAAAATTTTCATCATTTTATCAGGTCTTCCCTCAGAAGGCGATCCTTGACAGAAAACAAATCCAAGCTCCTCAACCAATTACCAAAGTTCACATAAGTTATTCCAAGGATTGTTGTAATGGGACCAGACTGGAAATGTCCAATGTGGATCAGAGTTACTCTTAATGGGGATCCTTGCAGAGTTATGGAAAGTTGATCGACCACGGAGTTGCATAAAATTTACAGCTCACGCTGCAGAGATTTGGATAGACACATTAACTGCAAAGTCGAACGGGGAAAGAAGGAAGTGTATATGCGTAGTTGGGGAGCAGCCCACAACCTCTCAATTGTGTTGCAGTTGGAGTATCAAACTACAATGCGAGCAGGCTACTGCAAGGTTTCCATGAGCTGATTTTTTTGGTCCCTTGATTTCAGAAAATTCTCAATTACCCCATACAGCAAATATAATACAAAAACTGTAGATATTAAGAACAATGCACTCAGATAAAGTCATTGAGTTTTTAACAAATCTTAATTTTCCATAAAAAATATCATGTGCTCATACATACGTAATAGACTTATCTTGTTAAATAGCTACATCTAACGTACAGTGGATGATTCTATCTAACATTAAAAATACAGCTGATTGTAGTGCACAAAAACATGATAAATGCATTGCAAGAAGAAAACTGTCTGTGAAATGTTCATGGTGATGTGAAACACTTGCTAAAGGTACATGACTGTATCACAGCTAATAGAAGACCAACTAAACATGCAGCAAACCAACCTCCTCGCATGGAACTGCCTAATTTAACTGACACACATGCGGCATATATCTAGTGACAAGCAATACAGTTGAAGCAAATGTCCATACAGTGATCAAATTTTTCAAAGTTAAACTGTTTTATTCATACCAGAGTTTGATGAAACTAGGCAGTTCAATTCCAATAGCAAATTCTGCTTGAACTGTAAACCACAGTTGGCAATGGCTATAAAATATCTGACATTTTATAATTAAAATAATCTATCTGACAGTTTGTAATTAAAATAGTCTCAGTGATCAAAAAAGAAATGTCGGAAAACTTTGAGTGAGCAAGTCATCTGACCATCACAAAGGATGATATTCTTGCCTCTATGTTAGAGAAATTGTTGCTATAAGACACAAAATTCTGTTTGGACAACTTGAGTGGGTGAAAGTAATGGGACAATCACCAAAAATGACATTCTTGCCTTATCCTTACTGTTGAACAAGACACAAAATTCCCTGCAGTTTACATCAAACCAAGCTGTTTGACATACAATTGCAGTTTTTTGAGAGCAGTAAATACTTTTAATTTTTAGAAGCCATGTCTCTTTAAATTACCCTAGATTATACCCTAGACAATGGAGAACTGGCTCAATTACCCTAGAAATTGACTCTAATTGCACTGCCCTAGACACTACCCTATGAGTGGCTTGATAACCCCAGAATAGGGTATATTATCCTTAAGTGGAAACACTGGCCAAACGACATTCATTCCTGCCTAAAGTATGGAATGCGACGATGGTGAAGGCGCATCTGTGCAAATGACTCAAAGTTCAGAATCTTGCGGCTGAGTTTTGTGGTAAGACAAATTTCATCAGAGTTGTGCGTGAAGTCGGCAATGTTCAACAATAAAGGCATTAATTTCAATGATATACGGCTGAGTTGACAACAATATCCTTGCAAAGTTGTTGGCATAATTTCTGCGGAGTAACGCGTATGTCTGGTACAAGTACTTTTCCCACCCTAGTAGGGGTACTGTGTAGTACTGGTATGATAGTGTTGTTGAGTGTGATATGAGGGTAGTTGGTATGTTCACTGTTATCTGGTGGTAGAAATGTAGGGGATGACAGACTTTGAGAGAGTTCAGGTATTGCTGGAGGTGTCCAGCTGCAAACTTGTGTTTGTGTGGTTTTGTGATTTTAACGTCATCTACGTATGTACTGAGGTAGGTGTTGGGTGGAATTGGTATATCCAAGTTGTGTGCAAAGGCATTGGAGAGTGTGGGGGAAGAGATGGAGCCATATGTAACACCATTGGGAAAGAGGCATGTACATAATAGCTTGTTATTGTAGACTATGTGGGGATGTTTGCTGGATGGGAATCTAGCAAGCAATTTCTCAAAGTTATTGTGGGAATTGCTTTTGAATATTTTGTTGATGATGGTGTGTGATTGAACTGCATTGAATGCCTTAATAATGTCAATGGGGCATACCAGGGTGCATTGGGCCGGCTTTTTTTGGTTGAGGCTTTCATGGATGGTCTGAGTGAGTTAAGGAGTGTGGTTGTGGAGCATTGTTCATAAAACAGTGTTGTGGAAAGAAGAGCGGGATGTGGGCATATATTTTGTTTATAATCAGTCTCCAAATTTTTTCAGGGAGTTGAGGAGTGAAATGAGTCTGTATGAGGCTGGATCTGTAGGGGCTTTGTTGGTTCAGTACAGGTGTGGATTTTGCTTGTTTCCATGTGTTGCGTATGGTATTGTGTAGAATGGAAAGGATTAAGATGTCTGATTGTGTTTGGACTTGTAGCTGATAAATTTTTGGTTTAGCTGATGGCAGCTAGCGTCATGGCTGCTGTAAAAGAAGTCAATGTTTGGGTCAGTCCACAATTTGTGTAACCGCTTGAGTATCCCCCTATTGTCTGGATGGTGTGGTTGGTGGCAAGGGTTTGCATAGTGTTTTTTTAGTATATCTGCATGTTGAAGGTGTGGTGTAGGTGTTGGGTTATAGGATTGGTTCATGTAAGTCAATATGCTTTGTGTTTTTGTTGTTGTGGATCATACCTTTTGCTTCACCTCTGAAGCCTCCCCCCTTGCTATCAGCTCTATCAGATCAGTAAGGCAGATCATAGGCAGCCAGGGAGGACAGTACAGCCATGTGTGCTAGTATCACCAGGGATTAAAAGTCAATAAAACGTGAAGATGGAAACCTCAATTAGTACTCACTGATGGCCCAAATAAAACAAGCTACTTGCAAGACAATTGAATGATGAAGAAGTAAACAAAAGGCTCATCCTCATAGAGGAAAGAACAAAGCACACACAATGTGCTAACAAGAAACACATGAGCCTCCTCCAAAATTTGACCAGGCCTATCAGTCTCAGGTTCCAGCAAAAAATCCACAGGTCAAAAATATAAAAAAAAAACTGCTGCTGACAGAGCTCAATATTACCCTGTCCAGGATCTTGACTGGCAACCAATGAAAGTTTTCAGGCAATCTGAATCATCAACAAAGGCAGTCAGATTGTTCTGCTGGACACATCTTGCCCCTAACATTATCTTTTTAATGTCAGTATGACAAGCTGGCATCAAGAGTTTGTAGGCATGACAATGCATTCTACAATCAGTAGCAAGCTGGAAAATACTCCCAAAATCAATTTCTTCATTCTGTGTTGTCAAATAATCCTGGCAGGTAGCTATGTGTTGTCTGTCTGCATGGTTAGGCATGATGGTGAAGTGTTTAATAGCTGCATCATAAGATCTGAATTGAGTGATGTTGAAGTCATGTAGAGCAGTTTCTGTTGATGTTGTGCGTTTGTCCCATTCTGCTCTCTTGCAGTGACAAAAAGTATGGGCAGGTTTGTTGTGGATTGGTTATCAAATTTGAATTTTGATGGCTGTTTGGAGGTGGTCAGATGACATGTCTTGGTGGACTGGCCACTGACAGT
The DNA here is from genome assembly GCA_016164225.1 of Gammarus roeselii. Classification (NCBI taxonomy): domain Eukaryota; kingdom Metazoa; phylum Arthropoda; class Malacostraca; order Amphipoda; family Gammaridae; genus Gammarus; species Gammarus roeselii. Next base: position 4,045 of record SDVV010023722.1, read on the forward strand.
TAAGTGTGAGATTCAGGAATGCAGAATGAGACATCAAGAGAGGTCTGTCGAGTATTAGGGTCAAAAGGTTGGCGGGTGTGTGTGTCTTTGTTATTTAATGAGATTAATGTGTAGTCCATCAATGAGATCAGTACTTATCTGGTCAGTGTTTTGCGTGGTGAGCTAGGAGTTATTGGTGCTTTGCACTCATCTGAAATAAAAGCGTTGATGGTGGTGCTGAGGCAGTCTAAGCGTGGTGTTCACTGCAACTGTATTGTTTCTTGTGGATTTGAGTGTTTCCTGAGTTTGGGAAGAGGCTGTTTTGCTTGGGCCCTCATCCCAGTTTTGATCACAAACTCCAAACAATTTTTTCTAAATAATTTTCCTTGAACTGATGATTTAATGTTGAACTTTATGGTTGCCCAATGGTTACAATAGTATTTTTATTCAGCTTAAATATATGTGAGGTTTCTATGTCACATGCTTGCAAGTGTTTTTACAGTTTGGGAAAAATGTGGGAAGTTACCCCTGTTGGTGCTATTTACCATTCCTTCAAATAACAAATGCCTTCAACAATAAAGAAATGCCAGGAAATGAAACATGGGCAGACTTTAAACATGACACAATATGCAACATACCAGCTCATTTTATTAATATTAAACTTACTTCTTAGATTTGTCAGCATGTCTGGAGAACGGGTGTCACTCAATGATGCACTCAGCAATGTGGATGTGCTGGACGATCTGCCTCTGTCTGACCAGCAGCCGATGGTGGAGGCTCAATCCTGCTCTGTGGTTTACACTGCCAACTTTGACACAAACTTTGAAGACAGGAATGCCTATGTCACTGGCATCGCCAAGTACATGGAAGAAGCAGCCACACATGCTGAACTTGTAAGTTTTGATTTTATTCCTGGGTGGGTATCATTTACTTTATGATGTCTTATATTGGTAGGTAATCTCATTGCTGAGAAACAAAAATGAATCTCTCTTGGATATAAATATTGGTTTTTATTTGTGGTTTTGTACTCTGACATAGAGGTAGACAAAAACAAACACTGCTGTCAGTTGATTCTTCTATTATTATTAGCTACAATTGTTGTAAGGTACCTATATATCCGAATTTCATCTCCCAATTAGCTTCCACAACCTATTAGAAAAAACATTGCATTGTAGCTAGGTTTGTGTTTTGTGATAGCAAGCCAAGAATATCCAACAATTCACTCAAATTTTAAACTGCTTATTGTTGAGTAGAAGAAGAAAGCTACTGATTTATCAAACTGGTTTGTTTGCTAGTGATCAGTAGGTTATGATATGTATTGTTTCTGCAGATTAAGTAGTTTGATGCGGATCTTGATAAATATAGTTTTGTAGCTACATGCATAACAAAATTAGAGGAGGATGTTAAACGGTGGTTTTGTAAAAAAATGCATTATTGTAGATAGAGGAGGATGTTAATATTGTTGTTTCTCTAAAACAAGTAGCAGGTGGAATATTTTACTACTGTGAGAATGAGCAGCTGTAATATTAAATTAATGTTTTTTTTTCTTCTGTAAAACGAGCAGCTCGAGATGGATGTCAGTACTGCGTCGTTTCTGCTGTACATGATGTGGCTTGTTGTGACTAACTGAATTGCTACATAGTCAGTTGCCTGAATCACAAACATTTTGATTTTCCCGTCATTATTTTGCCCTGCTTCTGTGATTCCGGTGTGCTGTGACATTTTGCAAATTGTCCTGTTCTGCACTCTTGCTCTGCTGACCTGTTGTGTAATCTTGAGGCTGCCAAGGTAAGCAACTGCGTTGCTCCTGCAGAACAAGCAGCTGAAGGAGGAGGCTGATACCGATTTGTTCATGCAGAACTAGCAGCTGGAGGACGATGTTGATACCAATTTGTTCATGCAACACTAGCAGCTGGAGAAGGAGGTTAATAATGGGTTGTTTCTGCAGAACATGCGGCTGAAGGAGGATGTTAATGATCCGTTGCTCTGCAAATCAAGCAGCTGGAGTAGGATGTTGATACTAATTTGTTCTTGCAGCACTAGAAGCTAAAGGAGGATGTTGATGACGATTCATTCATGCAGCACTAGCAGCTGAAGGATTATGTTGATTCTGTTTTGTTTCTGCAGAACAAGCAGCTGCAGAAGGATGTTAATGATATGTTGTTCCTACAGAACAAGCGGCTGAAGCAGGAAATTGATACTGTGTCGTTCCTGTAGAACAAGCCGCTGAAGGATGTTAATGCTGAGTTGTTCCTGCAGAACGAGCGGCTGGAGGAGGATGTTAATGCTATGTTGTTTCAGCAGAACCAGCCGCTGAAGGAGGATGTCGATGTCGTGTTGTTCCTGCAGAACAAGTGGCTGAAGAAGGATGTTAATGCTGTGTTGTTCCTGCAGAACAAGTGGCTGAAGGAGGATGTTAATACTATGTTGTTCATACAAAACAAGTTGCTGCTAAAGAAGGATGTTACTGCTGTGTTGTTCTTGCAGAAGAAGCGGCTGAAGGAGGATGTTTATGTTATGTTGTTCCTGCAGAACAAGCTGCTGAAGAAGGATGTTAATACTGTGTTGTTCCTGTAGAACAAGTGGCTGAAGGAGGATGTTATTGCAGTGTTGTTCCTGTAGAATAAGTGGCTGGAGGAGGATGTTGATGCTGTGTTGTTCATGCAGAACAAGCAGCTGAAGGTGGATGGTAATGCTGTGTGCTGTGTTCCTGCAGAACAAGCAGCTAGAAGAAAATGTTGATGCTGTGTTGTTCCTGCAGGAAAAGAGGCTGAAAAGGATGTTAATAATGTGTTGTTCCTGCAAAACAAGAAGCTGAAGAAGAATGTTAATGCTGTGTTGTTCCTGCAGAACAAATGGCTGAAGGAGGAGGTTAATGCAGTGTTGTTCCTGCAAAAGAAGCGGCTGAAGGAGGATGTTAATGTTCTGTCGTTCCTGCAGAACAAGCGGCTGAAGAACTATTTTCATTCTGTGTTGTTTCTGTAGAACAAGCAGTTAGAGTAGGATGTATGTAATTACAGAGTTGTTCGTGCATAGTAATCATCTGAAGGAGGATGGTAATACTGTTTTGTTCCTGCAGAACAAGCAGCTAGAGGAGGGTGAGCAACACGCCGTGATGTTGTACACATGGCGTTGCTGCAGTCGCGCCATCCCGCAGCCCAAGAGCAATGAACAACCCAATAGGGTTGAGATCTATGAAAAAACTGTTAAAGTTCTCTCTGAAGAAGTGAAGAAACTAACTAAATTTATGAAATTCCAGGTGAGAAAAAAATATTGAGTTCATGTAATTTATTTGTTGCTTGCCTGTGTACTTTGAGGAAAATATTCAGCTATGGTAGTCATTTGAGTTTAGATTGTGTATGGTTATATTGTTAGAAGCAAGTATAACTGGAGGTATGTTCTGAATGTCAGACACTTGGCATTGCTGCTACACTGCTACGATATGTCTCTAGGAAACTAAAGCACAGTTGCGTACTATAAGTACCTAAATTGTCTCAACATCATCTGGGGGAGGGTTGGTATGGGGAAGAAGGGCATTGGTCAGATGCTGTTACCTAGTTAACCACCCATGTTTCTAGCTTAGAAATGTTTTTAATATCAACATTTTTCTTATATATGTAGCTATCTTAAGTTAGCTATTGCAACAATAAAATACATTTATTGATGAGAATATTTCTGAAGTTGTTTCATCTATGCTTGTTAGCTAGCTACACATGCTAAAAATCACTAGTCATTTGGCAACAATCTCTCTGATTTTCTAGTAATTCTGCAAATAACATGTCTGATAGCAAATCAAACATTCATAGCATCCATTGAATATCGATGCTTCATTTATTTCTAAAGCATGACTTGTCTTCCACACAGCACAAAGCTATTGAAGTGTTCTGCAATCAAGTAAAGCGCTTGTGTCACCAAGAAAAGAGAAAAGACTTCGTGTCAGAGGCTTACCTTCTCACGCTGGGCAAATTTATTAATATGTTTGCTGTTTTGGATGAACTCAAGAATATGAAGTCTAGTGTCAAGAACGATTATTCCACTTACAGAAGGTAAGATGTTTTCACAGGGTTTATGAAGTTGTGTCAAGAACGATTATTCCACTTACAGAAGGTAGGATGCCTTCACAGGGCTTATGAAGTCGAGTGTCATGAACAATTATTCCACTTACAGAAGGTCAGATTCTTTCACAGGGTTTATGAAGTAGGGTGTCAAGAACGATTATTCCACTTACAGAGGGTAATATGCTTTCACAGGGTTTAAGAAGTCGAGTGTCAAGAACGATTATTCCACATACAGAAGGTATGATGCCTTCACAGGGTTTATGAAGTAGAGTGTCAAGAACGATTATTCCACATACAGAAGGTATGATGCCTTCACAGGGTTTATGAAGTAGAGTGTCAAGAACCATTATTCCACATACAGAAGGTAAGATGCCTCCACAGGGTTTATGAAGTAGTGTTAAGAACGATTATTCCACATACAGAAGGTAAGATGCCTTCACAGGGTTTATGAAGTAGAGTGTCAAGAACGATTATTCCACATACAGAAGGTAAGATGCCTTCACAGTGTTTATGAAGTAGAGTGTCAAGAACGATTATTCCATGTACAGAAGGTAAGATGCCTTCACAGGGTTTATGAAGTAGTGTCAAGAACAATTATTCCACATACAGAAGGTAAGATGCTTCCACAGGGTTTATGAAGTCGAGTTTCAAGAACGATTATTCTACTTAGAGAAGGTAAGATGCTTTCACAGGGTTTATGAAGTTGAGTGTCAATAATGATCATCCCACTTGCAGAAGGTAAGATGCTTTTGCAGGGTTTCCATGATTACTTGAAAATATTGAAATTTCTTTGTAAAATGTATATATTGTGTACTTGATTGTTCAAAGAGTAATAAATGTTGGGTTGTCAAAAGAAAATGAAAGTAGCGTATGTAGATATGTGAAGGTCAAAAATACAACTCGTTTACAACTAAGTCTTTAACAAGAAAAAAAGGGGATTTCTTTTTGCAAACCCATACAGCTATTTGTTATTGTTTTAAATAGCATTTTATTGAATATGTTGTTATATAATGGGATTGAGATAATATGAATGATAACTTATTAGAACAAAAATGACTCCATGAGTTAACTTAATTAATCTTTCTAGTTTCAAGCCTAATTCATAATGGTGAATAATTAATTAAATTGAAAATGTAAGGTTGTAAATATTGATTTCCGTTTATAATTTCTTCATTAATTTGCTGCAAATCCAGCAATGTTACATCAAGTTACTAGCAAGTTCTGAAATTCTGGAACAGGTAGCTAATAGCAACGATACATCAAGTTACTAACTTGCTACTAGCAAGTTCAACAACAGGCAATAGCCGCAAATTGTAATACCATGCATCCATACGGTAATAGTAAATTAATAATACAGTCTTAGTCTGACATTGACATAGTTATATGGGTGCTTGAACAGTTAGCTATACTGTTAACTGTAAATCTGTTATAACTTATACAACTACACTACAGCCATAGCAGACTAACAGGAGTAACAGGCTCAGCCCTACTGTACTATTATGAAAATAAACTACTAGTATTAATTGCCACTTGTGACTTGCCAGTATAAGCTGTTGTCAAATTAGAACAAAGGGAAATAGATGGCAAGGCCTGCAAACTTCTGAATACTAAATGTTTACTCGACTTATTAAAAAAAAAAGAACAAGCACATCCGCATGATCCGCGTATCTATCAAGAACAGGCTGAACAGCTGCCTCTGAATGAACTGCAAAGAAAAAATTGCAATGGGAACATAGCAGATTGATAGGATGAAACATTGGCTCAAGCTCAACCAAAATCCAAAAAAATGATAGAACAAAAAGGAGCTCATGGCTCCTTAATAGAACCAAGTAGAATAAAAATAATAATAATAATAAATCAAAAAGGAGCTGGAGGTGGATGCAGCTTGTTTTTAAGAGGAATGTCTGTCACAGACTCAGTGTAACTGTCCCATGAGTTCCATCCCCCCATGTCAATGTGAGTTATGTGACCATGTCCTATCCTCCCATCCCCATAAAGTGACAAGCCATTAGGCCCTCAGGGAAAGAAAAAAAAAGATATCTAATTCACAGCTCAAATGAAGCAAAATATCCAATTCTCGTACAGGCAATAAAGCAACATAGACAAAATTCCAATCGTAATCTAATCTCATTCTGAGTCATTTGGTCTATCATCTCTGAATTGCCTTTCCATAGAATCAAGGTTCTTCATTTAATCTGTAAATTCTGCTTGTTCCAAATCCCATTGAATGTCTGTCAAAGACATTACAGACTCATCGTTGCTGTACAATATGTGAAACTTGCTGGAGTCGGGTCTGGATCACTTCATTAGTCAGACTCTTTGTCTTCCGGTTGCTTTTTTGATATATTTTCTTACCCGTCGGTCTCTTAATTATGGTTAGGGATAGGCAGGATGGCCCAGCAGAAGTCCCTGTGGTTGAAGTCTTTGGGCCAATTGAACTGACTTCAGTGGCAGTGGTTACTATGGTCTTGTGCAGCAAACAGCAAATATATAATTGACTGATGAATATTGTGCAATTTTCATCAGACCGTGTCACTGACCAATCACTGATTCACTGTATTTTGTTCATAATTTTAATGGGACAATTTTTTTTAAAGATATGTTTGTCTGAGTCTTGAGTCTTTACCAGTGAGTCAGTGCACAAATAAAGATACTGATTAATATCTTTAACAATTTTGTGGAACTTTTGTAACATGTGTTACTTTTTAAAGAATTTAAAATAGCTACTGATAAAAAAAAAAATTGTGCAAAAAAAAAATGATTAAAAATACTTTTCTACAACTCTAAGCTTAGGTCATTGGGACAAGCATAATGTGAGTGCCTATTATGTAACAGGGATTGTTAATCACTGTCCTGGTATGTGTTATGCAATATGTAGGGGTTTCAATTATTAAGTTGATGGACTGTTATCCCCTTAACCCTTGAGATGCTTTTAGCACAATATTTTGGTTTTTGAACAAATTTGGATGCAGGTATCATGAATCATTGCAGATATTGTGTAAGCAATATTTATTTTAACATGCATTGACCCTCCCTTCTTACAAGGTTGGACACTCAATAATGCATGCAACAGAATAGAAGTCTTCCAGCTCATCTGTCCATGCCTGTCTCAAAGCCATACAGCTAGACATTTTATTCAACTATTGAATGTCAGCATGTTAGAACATATTTTCTTTATAATGGGACAAACTGAAGTGTGGTGCTGCTTCTAATAAGTTATTTTTATGCCAACCGGTCACTTTTAAAATTATGTTTGTTGCTAGGCTTCCTGAAATGCCTCCCATAGGACTTAAAAGTTAAGTGATGAGGGCCAAACTATGGCAAGTATAGTAGATTGCTTGCCAGCAATGACAAGTCCTCAATCCCTCAACATTGCAAGTTGTGTATTAGTGACAGTCGTTTAGGTTGTATGTGGCTTGAGCTATAGAAAGTCGTCAGAAAGCATGGAAACATGATTCTTATTCATCATCTCCAGTATTATTACAAGCACTTATCAATGTAGTGATCTCCTGATTAGATATTTCCAATACACCAGCAACAGCATCAGTGTTACCTTCCGCTCAAACTTCCAAGTTGTATCCACCAGCCACAATACAGCTAACTTAAGCACTACCAACTAAAGCTGACTCGGACCCTTTCAGATAGGCTCAAAATTGTCAGAAAACCGAAATCACTTGAATGCTGCATACCATTGTTCATCACCACTCTCAAAATTTGAACGAATCTATCGGCGGACTCTTGAAAGCAATGATTTCTGATTCAGATATTGCCAATGAGCCAACATTTTGTGAAACCAATACCAGCTTTCTTGTGACTTTTGGATTAGCCTTGAACTTCATAAATGAATCTCACAAAACCCAATGCAAGTGTTCACATATTGTGCTCTTGTTTGATTAATCTTTTAATAGCACCTCCTGGGCATGAGATTTATCACTCTAACCAAATAGTTACCACTGAACAACAATGCACTGTGACAAGGTATTTGACCTCTTGAGGTTTTGGGTCACTGTGCAGTAGAGGACTTGCTCAATAAGTTCAAAGATGCATCAAGTAATTTGAGTACACCTAAACTGCTTCAAGTGTCAATGGATTGCCCAGAGGATATTTGTAAGTGCTAAAAGGAATTTGTTGCTGATATATATATTCAATATCCTACTGCTCCTGCTCTTAGATTTAGGCTGTTCTGGTCTTCACACAGTTCACATTGCCTTCAAGACTGATTAAATCGCTCCAGTGGAAGATAGATCATCTGCTGAAATCATTGTGGAATGAATTCTGTGATTCCCGGTCAAGGTGGAAAGATTTCACCACAATATTTGGGGTGGATGGATGCTTATTCATTTTATAGATCATTAACACTTTATTTTAGTATTTTATTATTTCTTCTTGCTTGGGCTCTATTATTTTTCTCTGCCCTTTTTTCATGGTGATAAATTTTGAATTTGTTATCATTATTATTATATGTAGCGAGGTTGGTTGAGAGGAGGTGACCCAGGGAGAGGAGGTACTCGTGGGATCCGCGGGACTCCAGGACCCGGGGTTTCGGGAACCCGAGGGACTTGGGAGACCAGGTGGATTTGGGGTGGTCCACTTGGATCTTTCTGGGGCCTTTTGGGACTCCCTTG
>SDVV010023723.1:0-12706 GCA_016164225.1 Gammarus roeselii
CCTGCAAGCCACCGCTTCGCGCAGCCCCTTCACAGCCTGCCAGCCATCGCTTCACGCAGCCCCTTCACAGCCTACCAGTAATCGCTTCACGCAGCCCCTTCACAGCCTACCAGTCATCGCTTTACGCAACCCCTTCACAGCCTACCAGTCATCGCTTAATGCAGCCCCTTCACAGCCTGCCAGCCATCGCTTCACGCAGCTACTTCACAGCCTGCTTATCCTCTCTTCCCAAAGCTACTTCATAACCAGTTAATACGGGCACCATGCAGCCACTTCACATCCTAGCAATCCTTGCTTCACGCAGCCTCTAGAAAGCCTGGCAATCCTCACTTCACGCAGCCTCACTCCGTTCAGAACTGCTGGCCTATAATTGTTCCTCACAGCTGCCTCACAGCCTGCTAATACGCTCGTTCCTCACAGCTGCCTCACAGCCTGCTAGTACACTCGTTCCTCACAGCTGCCTCACAGCCTGCTAATACACTCGTTTCTCACAGCTGCCTCACAGCCTGTTAATACGCTTGTTCCTCACAGCTGCCTCACTGCCTGCTAATGCACTCGTTCCTCACAGCTGCCTCATAGCCTGCTAATACACTCGTTTCTCACAGCTGCCTCACAGCCTGCTAATACACTCGTTCCTCACAGCTGCCTCACAGCCTGCTAATACACTCGTTCCTCACAGCTGCCTCACAGCCTGCTAATGCACTTGTTCCTCACAGCTGCCTCACTGCCTGCTAATACACTCGTTCCTCACAGCTGCCTCAGAGCCTGTTAATACGCTCGTTCCTCACAGCTGCCTCACTGCCTGCTAATGCACTCGTTCCTCACAGCTGCCTCACAGCCTGCTAATACACTCGTTCCTCACAGCTGCCTCACAGCCTGCTAATACACTCGTTCCTCACAGCTGCCTCACAGCCTGCTAGAGTACTCCTCCTCAGTCACTTCATTTAGGGTCGGCATGTACGACAAAAAAATCTAAGAGCCCTCAGCATGTCACTCATTGGCAAATAAATTATTCATTTACTGATAGCACTTGTTTTAGCATCAATTACTTTATTTTATTGGGCAAGCTTTCATGTACAAATTGCGCTGGCGGAACGAAGTTATCGTGAAATTTATTCCATGGTTCATTTTGCATGAATCCCTTTTGTGGTTGGGCCGAACGTGATCCGTTGAAGAACAATGAACGTCTTCAACAATTGCCTGAACACCCATTTGATAGATGTAATTTCATAAAATATCCCTGTACAGCTAGACGTTACACAGCACCTCCTCGGTTGAGAAGTTACATGATAATGAGTGAAAGTTTATGCCACTTCACACAACTTTGGAAGATAATACGTCCATCAGGTTGATAGTCGATTACTCCTCTTATAACTCCTGGACGTTTAAACACCCTCCTCTAGCACTTCCGTAAGGTGAGGCGTCTCTTGAGAGGTGTGCTTCATTACGCCACCTGTAACTGATAGACGTTTAACCACCCTCCTCTCGCACTCTCAAAAGATGAGGTGTCCATTCAGAAGAGTGCCTGTAATTGATTGATGAACTTTTAACCATCCTCCTCCCGCACTCGCTGAAGACGAGGTGTTCATTCAGAAGAGTGCCTGTAATTGATGTCATTGATGAACGTTTAACTACTCTCCTCCCGCACTCTCTGAAGATGAGGCGTCCATTCAGAAGAGTGTCTGTAATTGATGTCATTGATGAACGTTTAACCACCCTCCTCCCGCACTCTCTGAAGACGAGGCGTTCATTCAGAAGAGTGCCAGTAATTGATGTCATTGATGAACGTTTAACCACTCTCCTCCCACGCTCTCTGAAGATGAGGCGTCCATTCAGAAGAGTGCCTGTAATTGATGTCATTGATGAACGTTTAACCACCCTACTCCCACACTGCTGCCAAGAAATGCAACAAAATGCCAGGTATTATGTCCCGCACTATCTCTTATGAAAACCAGCACAGTATGCTCAAGTTATCAAATGCATTTGTTAGACCGCATCTCGAGTATGCCGTTCAATTCTGGTCTCCATTCCTTAGAAAAAACGTTATTAAACTTGAAAAGTTTCAACGTAGAGCTACCTAACTCATCCCCTCTCTGCGGAATAAATCGTACGAAGACAGGCTTCGCGAACTCAATCTTTATTCGCAAGAGGAACGTCGAGTCAGAGGCGACATGATAGAATAGTAGAAAATTATGAAGGGTAAGGAAAACGTCAAGCGAGCGAGCCTTTTCACTCTAGATACAAACGAAGTGACTAGGAACAATGGATACAGAATCGTTGGGAAACGTTTCTCACTCGACATCAAGCGCAATTTCTTCACGTATAGAGTTGTCGAAGAATGGAACAAACTTAAAGCGGAGGTTGTAAACAGCAATACAATCGAAACGTTTAAGTCGCTGCTCGATAAGTTCTAGATAAATCGCCGGTAAATAGCTAAACCGTTCCATTTTCTGTTGTTATAAAAAAAACAGAAATGGCACACGAAGCTCTCATAGACATTATACTTCAAAACTAATCCTCTTGCTACCAAAAGGCAACCTAGTTTGGGTCAATAGGCCTCTTAGACGTTCTGCTCCAGAACTAACACTCATGCTACCAAAAGGCAACCTAGTTTGGGCCAATAGGCCTGTTGTTGTCTTCCTACACTTGTAAACACTTGTAAACACTCTCCAAAGATGAGGTGTCCATTCAGAAGTGTCTGTAATTGATGTCATTGATGAACGTTTAACCACCCTCCTCCCGCACTCTCTGAAGATGAGGCGTCCATTCAGTAGAGTGCCTGTAATTGATGTCATTGATGAACGTTTAACCATCCTCCTTCCGCACTCTCTGAAGACGAGGCGTCCATTCAGAAGAGTGTCTATAATTGATGTCATTGATGAACGTTTAACCACCCTCCTCCCGCACTCTCCAAAGATGGGGCGTCCATTCAGAAGAGTGTCTGTAATTTATGTGATTGATGAACGTTTAACCACTCTTCTCCCGCACTCTCTGATAAAGAGGCGTCCATACAGAAGAGGGTCTGTTATTAATGTCATTGATGAGCGTTTAACCACTCTCCTTCCGCACTCTCTGAAGACGAGGCGTCCATTCTGAAGAGTGCCTGTAATTGATGTCATTGATGAATGTTCAACCACCCTCCTCCCGCACTCTCTGAAGACGAGGCGTCCATTCAGAAGAGTGTCTGGAATTGATGCCATTGATGAACGTTTAACCACCCTCCTCTCGCACTCCCGAAAGACGAGGCGTCCATTCAGAAGAATGTCTGTAATTGATGTCATTGATAAACGTTTAACCACCCTCCTCCCGCACTCTCTGAAGACGAGTCATCACTCCATGGAAAGGCTCCGTTTTTCTACTTATTTCTGATGAACGTTTAACCACCCTCCTCCCGCACTCTCTGAAGACGAGGCATCACTCCATGGAAGGGCTTCGTTAGTCTACTTATTTCTGATGTACGTTTAACCAACATTGCCCCATACTACCGGAAGCTGAGGCATCTCTTCATGGGAGTGCTCCATTACTCCACCTGTAACTGATGGACGTTTCAGTAGGCTCCGTCCCTGCCGTTAGCTTCAGTGGCTCTAAACACACTGCTCGAAGAATATAGTGCAAGGTGAACTTCGAATAAATTCCTCTCCTACGCTCTGCCTGAAGTGAAAGGCGCGATAAGTGCAAGCATAAATTTAGGGTCTGCAGACACATGGGGCGCAAAGAGGCCACGGCACAAGGTATTCTAACAGGCCCGACAGAAGGCTCTAACAGACCACGGCGCAACGTGCGCTAAAAGACCACGGCACAACGTGCTCTAACAGACCACAGCACGACGTTCTCTAACAGGCCACGGCACAAGGTGCTCTAACAGGCCGGTGCCTGGTGTTGCAGTAGACCCGGCACAAACAAGGTACTGGCAGAGGCCAAAGCACAAAGTGCTCTAACAGGCATGGCACAACGTACTCTAACAAGCACGACACAAGGTGCACCAACAGATCACGGCACAACGGGTTCCTACCTGCCACGGCACAAGGTGCTCTAGCAGCCACGGCACAAGGTGCTCTAACAGGCACGGCACATTGTGCTCTAACAGGCCCGGCAGAAAGTGCTCTCGCAGGCCATGCCATGGTGCATTCTAGATACCTCACAGCTCCTGGACCAGCTTATGCTGGGGTTAATGTTTCGTCGTATATATACGGAAAATACTAATATGAAATTATTTACGCTCCAACTGCCGTGGGGGTATAGGAGCTACAACTATCTGAGAATATTGTGAATAGTGAAGGCACCATAAGAGTGAAGACTTGCTCCAACAAGTAGCCTGATTAAATATACAGTTTACCAGGGAGATGGGCTACTAGAGCAAGACACACACTGCCTCAAAGTAGATGCTGCAGCTCGCGGTTTTATTTGCACGGTGCTTGTTTCAGCAAAGTGTTTGCTAAAGCAAAGTGTTCACTGAAGCAAAGTGTTTGCTAAAGCGAAGTGTGCTAAAACAGTGTTGGCTAAAGCGAACTACTTGGTAAAGCAAGGCGTTGCTAATTCAAATCAGTGTTTGAAAATAGCAACGTATTTGCTTGTGCAAAGGGCCTGCTGAAGAAAAATGTTTGTTAAAGAAACTTGTTGGATATAGCAAACTGTTTTGTTAAATAGCATGTTTGCTGGAGTTAAGTGCTACTCAAGCAATGTGTTTAAACCAGCTAAGGGATGGCCGAAGCAGTGAGTTTATTGAACAACTTTTTTGTTACTCCACGTACGTTTAAAATGAGACGGTTTTGGGAAAGTTGCAAGACACTCTGGCGACTGTCTCCTTTATTAACGCAAAGATGCTACGTCATAACAGGTCAAGCAGCCACATTTTCATGGCACAAAGCTCTGATTGTACATACTTCGTTGTATATAAGAGCTTAACTTATGTGTTTCGAGGGGCTGTGATTTATGAAAATGTGGCTGTTGTCATACGACGATGTTATACAAAGGACCTCCAATCATACTCATCATTATCATAAATACATGTTCAATTTTGGGTCAAGAAAAGTCCACAAAATTAAATTCCCCGATCAGGTCTTTAGGGGAATCGTCTGGTCCCCACTTCCCGGACTCTCTTCATTCAACAAACGAGCGGTTATCGAAGAAAATTCAAGGCCGCACGCAGCGAAGCTTCTCTGAACATTTTCTAAACATGTGCGTATGAGGAAGCGGTACCGTTTATCAATAATAAGGTGGTTTGCATTTAGCGTTCCCTCGTCCAAAGAAACAAAGGCTTTGGCATAAATGACTTTCCAAGTTTACCTTTGTTCGGAATCACTGTTTCCATCTACGTTCGCATTGCTTGTGAAACGAGCCAGCGTACCCTGTGTAACATAATACAGGTGAGTTACGCCCCAATACCATGCAAACGAGCCAGCGTACCCTGTGTAACATAATACAGGTGAGTTACGCCCCAATACCATGCAAACGAGCCAGCGTACCCTGTGTAACATAATACAGGTGAGTTACTCCCCAATACAATGCAACTCTGAAGTCACGGGCTCGACGAGTTCCATCCCAGCCTTCTATACCAACGTGATACATCATCCTGAAGATTATTGAGTCGCCATATGTAGCGTTGTCAAAAGGCGCGGGTGGTAATCCTTGCTGCCTCATGCGGCTGATAGTTAACGCCTCAAGAGACAGCCCGGCATCCCTTAAATGCTTGATAGATGGCAGCATCAGCCTAACTCACAAACGATTGGTGTATAATCAGCGAGAAAAAAAATGCAGCCTATTTGCAGGTGGTCAACAGACGGATGCCTCTTAATTAACTCGTGAGGCTCAATAACACTGTGTTATTATAAGCCGGCAGCAGGTACTGGAGAGGCACTGAGTATAGATACCGCAACGAGTGAAGATACGAGCTCTAGGAAATAGAGACAGGAAGTGGAGTGTCATGTGATGACAACATCCACTTTGAATGCCCATTCATTTATGGGAATTATTAAATCCCCATTGATGAGATGAATCAATGGTAAGTAAGAAACTTTAAATTAATTGCCCATCGATGACCAGATACGGGTTTATTGATGATCAACTAGATACGCGATGATCAATGATCGACTAGATACATGATCATTGATGATTGACTATGTACGTTATCATTGAGGATTGACTTTACACGTGATCATTGATGATTGACTATACACGTGATCATTGAGGATTGACTATGTACGTTATCATTGAGGATTGATTATACACGTGATCATTGATGATTGACTATATACGTGATCATTGATGATTGACTATGTACGTTATCATTGAGGATTGACTATATACGTGATCATTGGGTATTGACTATATAAGTGATCATTGAGGATTGACTATACTCGTGATCATTGATGATTGACTATAAACGTGATCATTGAGAATTGACTATACACGTGGTCATTGATGATTGACTATATACGTGATCATTGAGGATTGACTATATTCGTGATCATTGATGATTGACTATATACGTGATCATTGAGGATTGCCTATACACGTGATCATTGATGATTGACTATATACGTGATCATTGAGGATTGACTATATACGTGATCATTGAGGATTGACTATATACGTGATCATTGAGGATTGACTATATGCGTGATCATTGATGATTGACTATGTACGTGATCATTGATGATTGACTATATTCGTGATCATTGATGATTGACTATACACGTGATCATTGATGATTGACAATATTCGTGATCATTGAGGACTGACTATATACGTGATCATTGATGATTGACTATATACGTGATCATTGATGATTGACTATATTCGTGATTATTGAGGATTGACTATATACGTGATCATTGATGATTGACTATATACGTGATCATTGATGATTGACTATATACGTGATCATTGAGGATTGACTATATTCGTGATCATTGATGATTGACTATACTCGTGATCATTGATGATTGACTATATACGTGATCATTGATGATTGACTATATTCGTGATCATTGATGATTGACTATACTCGTGGTCATTGAGGATTGACTATATACGTGATCATTGATGATTGACAATATTCGTGATCATTGAGGACTGACTATGTACGTGATCATTGAGGATTGACTATACTCGTGATCATTGATGATTGACTATACTCGTGATCATTGAGGACTGACTATGTACGTGATCATTGAGGATTGACTATACTCGTGATCATTGATGATTGACTATACTCGTGATCATTGAGAACTGACTATATACGTGATCATTGAGGATTGACTATACTCGTGATCATTGATGATTGACTATACTCGTGATCATTGAGGACTGACTATATACGTGATCATTGAGGATTGACTATATACGTGATCATTGATGATTGACTATATACGTGGTCATTGATGATTGACTATACTCGTGATCATTGATGATTGACTATACTAGTGATCATTGATGATTGACTATACTCGTGATCATCAACCATCGAGAAGATACTAAAAAGCTTTTAGACGCTCAGAACTCAACATTGATTTCTTGCGAGCGCAACACGAAATCAATTTTAATTTATGTTCGATTGTAATAAGCTTTTTTAAGCAAAATTATTTGATACATTTTTTTAACATTATTATTCACGGTCCTACTCATTTGAAGCAAACGATTTATTTAATAGTTTATTATTCATAGTTGTCTGCGCTTAAACCAACAGAAGCGAATCATCGCTGTTTGGAACCTCTTCTAAAGAACGCTCAGCTGGTGTCCTGTACCTCAGCTGGCTCCCTGCATCTCAGCTGGTGGCCTGTTTTTGAACTGGTGCCCTGTATCTAAGAAGGTGCCCTGTATCTCAGCTGGTGCCCTGTATTAAAAGTGAATAGATTTATAAAAATATCGAAAAGTGAACAGTACCTACTTCTAACTTATAATTATTAGTTGTCGAGTGTGAAAATTTTGAGGTCTCAGGTAGTATAAAACTTCTGCAGAAATCTGAGCCAGTACTCGAGACTAACGCTGTCTCTCTCACTCCGTATGCATTAAGAAGTCTCCACTCTTGACTCTTCAAGATGAGGTGCTGCCATTCTTTTCAATCTTGTGCTTGTTCTTTCCGTGTTATATCAAGCCCAAGGTTTTCTCTAAGTCTCCCATGGCATTATCTTCTCTTTATATTGTCGATCTTCCGACTGGTCTGCATCCGAAAGGTCTTATAATAAACGTCAACCCCACCCAGCCATTCTTCTCCGTCCCAACGTGCCCGGCCCACTTAAGCCTGCCTGCTCTAATATTGATACTAATAGGTTCAAAGCATTACAGTTCTCAGCTCTGCTCTTTGTTTGAACTTTCACTCCGTCTCTCATCTCTTCCGTCATCAATTGATCCACTTATTGAGCTTATTACTGCGCTTCCGAAAGTTATTACTTTCGTCATCTTTGTTGTCAACCTCCCCGTCTCACTGTTATTCAATAATGATGGTCTCACCGTCACTTAAGAAACGTTTGATCTGCTTTTCGGGCTAAATACACGTTTCTAAAGCAAGCAACCACCTCGTCCCACCTGCTATCCTTGCTAAGACCACGACAGTTACCTTGGTCTCCCATGGTATGGTGGAGCCTAGGTACTTGGTGACGTGTACTGCTTCTAGCTTCATGCATGTGAACCTTATTGTCCCTGAGTGGCAAAGCTCCCTCTCCACCAGTTACTCTGATGATTCTTGTCTCGTCTTAGTTAACTTTTACCATCCTCAGTTGGCTTCCTCTTCGAAAATGGCCGCCATTACATAAACATAATCAGCACTTGTCCATCGATCCCTGGTCCTTCCCTACACTAGCAGCCCTACAGTGTGGGGGAATCCCTGGTCCTTCCCTACACTAGCAGCCCTATAGTGAGGGGGAATCCCTGGTCCTTCCCTGCACTAGCAGCCCTACAGTGTGGGGGAATCCCTGGTCCTTCCCTGCACTAGCAGCCCTACAGTGTGGGGGAATCCCTGGTCCTTCCCTGCACTAGCAGCCCTACAGTGTGGGGGAATCATCCTATTACCCCTTCAACCGCGATGTTAGAGCTGGCGAGGCGCACTCCCACCTCATCGATCCTCCTCCTTAATGTTCGCATACCACACCCGGATCAATCTCTGAGTCGCGATGATACACCTCTCTTCAATAATTATTCACTGCGATGGTAAGTTACTACTGTCGACAGCCTGATGCAAGACCTAAAACGCATGGCAGCTAGGCTTCTCACACCCTCAGTATTTCCGTGCCCATCAAAGATAAATGATCGAAAGTAGATGTCGTGGCAGTGAACCTCGTCTGGTGTTCTCCCACCGTCCTGAGGTTCGTGTATGCCATCTCAGCGAGAGTTTGTACCAAATATTAAAAAAATATTCCCATTAAATGTAGAATTCAGAAAAATATATAGTGTTATTTATTCGCACATCGTCAGTGTGATGATAGGATACCACCAACACATACTAATTAAATTTAAACTTTGATACTGGAAATGGATATGACTTTGCATGATGACGGCTTTTGACATCTACGCCCCCCATCAATAGAGCTAAGGGCTTCAAGCGAACGCTGGATCAGTGAGGGCAAAACCAACTGCGTTGCAGTTGGTTTGGCCTTCCATTTATATGGAAGGTTCCGTCTTGTAAAATCACGCGTGAAAACCGAGATCAGTTGGCGAATACTATCATTAGCTTAACTTCTAATGATAGGGAGAAAATAATAAAATGGGAACTTAAGTATTGTTAAGGTAAATGAAACTTTTGAAGCCAAAAGTAAAGCCTCGGCTTACGCAGGACACGTGAAATGGAAGATAAAAAGTCAGCGTTGGAGCTCGACCTTCACAGGTGATAGAACAGTACAGTAGTTGCTACTTCTGTGGAGCCATTCCGTTCACATTAGTTCAGGACAATTCCTACTTTTTTGCACATTACATTCCATCCGCAACCTCTACGTCTTTTTCTCCATAAGAATTAGTACCGAAAAATTCTTATGCGTTTAATGTTTATGATGCAGTGGTAGTTGCAGCCTTATTACTTATTCAGACCCGCCAGCACCCCGCATTTAGACGGCTTGTACCATCATGAATTTGTGACCGTTCCAAATTGAAGGAGGGAGCGGTAAATCCAATGGAGGCTTCATGTGTGCCCTCAGCTGCAGTAACGGAAACATGTTGTAGGTATTTACACTACCATAAATAAGTTAGGCTGCTGCATTTGAGTCATGGGATATTTCGTGGTAATAATGTAAGACTCTTCCACTGGTTAGATGTGAATCGAGTGAGTTGTTGCCCGGCCTGTGTTTAAGTAATAACCGAAACATAAACTTCAATGCGCACACGTATGCAAACATGATATTCGGCACAGCAAAATTTTCTCAGTGTTAGCTTTAAGTTTTGAAGAATATCACACTCCATTAGTAAAGCGGAAGAGGTGTATATGTATGCAGAGGATCTACTCAGTTGTTAGTTCCTTGCCCTGGTTACGCTCCTTACGTCGATGGTGCTGGTGTGGGTGTGGTGACACGTTCTCCAGCGAGGAGATCGGATCTGTAGTGAGCAAATATTTGCGATGGGCAATTGTTTTTTGATAATTTAATTAATATGATTGACTCTGTCAAGCGAAGTAATGACTGGTTCAGCATGTCCGGAATTATATTTCTGAGAACATGAAAATATACATTCAACATCTCCCGAATAAATGAGACCATTACTGGGACAAGCGAGAAATACAATTACTGACATTTACAAATGATTTATTAACAACTAAATATTCATGTTTGCTATTGTGCTTACTCGAACATTGCTTGACATACAGCCGGGTCGCTTACCTATACAGCGGGGTTACCAGTAACACAAGATTTTGATCGTGTCGATCAATGTATCATATTTCGTATTGGAAAACGTGTTCACACGTGCGCGATAATACATTAACCACTAACAAAGTGGTTAATGTATATTTAATTTCGTGTATGTGAGATGTGAAGTCTATTTCTGATAATTCGACCTCGCATCTCTCAAAAGACACTGCAATTGATATAAACATAACATCCAAAATAGGTATAATAACTCGTCAATTGTTGAAATTACGCCTATAAAGATTTTTTTTTCAATTTATTTGCTTCTGCACAGAGTGAGTTTGTTATATGAACCGTTCCATGAAAACTTTATGATATTTTTGATACAAACAAATTTACTCTCTACGATCTCGGAACACATTAAGATATATCTGAGATAATGGCGTTGCATTATATTTAATAGTTATCTATTACTGTTGCCACTAGTATCTAGTTGGCTGAAAATTTCATAACTGGACATTGAATATAACAAGTATTTCCGTCTCTACAGCAATTCGAATGTGCTTTTAACAAGTGCATTCAAAATTTATAACATGTCCTAATCCTCATGACAACGGCAAACTGGCGGCCAGATACAACCTCAGCCACGGTAGACTGTTGCCACCAGTTAGTTCAGAGCATTCCTCCAACTACTGAACAACTGGCGGCCAGACACAACCTCAGCCACGGTAGACTGTTGCCACCAGTTAGTTCAGAACATTCCTCCAACTACTGAGCAACTGGCGGCCAGATACAACCTCAGCCACGGTAGACTGTTGCCACCAGTTAGTTCAGAGCATTCCTCCAACTACTGAGCAACTGGCGGCCAGATACAACCTCAGCCACGGTAGACTGTTGCCACCAGTTAGTTCAGAGCATTCCTCCAACTACTGAGCAACTGGCGGCCAGATACAACCTCAGCCACGGTAGACTGTTGCCACCAGTTAGTTCAGAGCATTCCTCCAACTACTGAGCAACTGGCGGCCAGATACAACCTCAGCCACGGTAGACTGTTGCCACCAGTTAGTTCAGAGCATTCCTCCAACTACTGAGCAACTGGCGGCCAGATACAACCTCAGCCACGGTAGACTGTTGCCACCAGTTAGTTCAGAGCATTCCTCCAACTACTGAGCATTTGATCCTCAGTCGAGGTGACTGCCGCAATCTTTTGCTATTGTGTTCTGACAAGCGCAAGAAAATACAATGCTGAAGTGAGTACAGATACATTTTGCAAGTCTGTTGGTGCAAGATTTTGGCCCAGCGATTTCTTGACAGTATTTTCCAACGCACAAGCAATACTTCCTACTGAAAGATCCAATAACTGCCTTCCTAAAAAAGTAAATAGGTTAGGTGTCTCTTTTTATACACGATGTGTATTTCTAACTCAAGGAAGAAATTCATAGAACAGATGCATCTGTGATGTCCCGTTGGTTAGGAACCAATATGAAATAGCTACAGGATTTTGTTGCGGATGTTGTCCGAAACGTCGTTATAAAGTTTGCTTGTTGAGTTCACTGAATCATGGATGGACAAATATCAAACCAGGCATAAATCAGGCTACTTCAAGATTATACTGAAATTTACAGGAGAGTCCTTTTGCCATTTATATTATTCGTATATCAAAGAAGGTCGGCCAGCGCTCGTAGCTGATCCCCGCCCACACTGGACAGGTATGTGAGGTGTGCCTGTCGGTCAGCGCTCGTAGCTGATCCGCGTAGCTGATCCCCGCCCACACTGGACAGGTATGTGAAGTGTGCCTGTCGGCCAGCGCTCGTAGCTGATCCCCGCCCACACTGGACAGGTATGTGAGGTGTGCCTGTCGGCCAGCGCTCGTAGCTGATCCGCGTAGCTGATCCACGCCCACACTGGACAAGTATGTGAAGTGTGCCTGTCGGTCA
>SDVV010023724.1:0-12706 GCA_016164225.1 Gammarus roeselii
TATATATATATATAGAGAGAGAGAGAGAGAGAGAGAGAGAGGGAGAGAGGAATACGTGCGTATTTATAGTAAGGAAATAACCCATTGTTGAATGATTTAGACTGGTATTATTAGTGGTTACCGTTTTGTTGAGTCAAGCCTAGACCTCAGAAGCACAGCGATCTAAAGAATAGCTTACAACGACCAGATACTAAACGGTGCTGGTTTACGACCCAACCATTGGAAGCATTCGAATTCGTAAACACCAAACATGGATGAGAAGCGATTGTGGAAGATGCACAAATTAAAATCCTTTCCAATAGCGTTCCTGTATCCTTCATTGCTATTCATAGTGAATAGAAGTGAGAGAGTGCAACGTATGAGTTCGAGATGCATCATAATTTCTTGTGGCGCGAGCTTCGTTTTCTTCTGATTTTCTGTGTTTATCGCTCCCGTGCCAAACAATAACTGACCATATTGTGTTATTCTTTGCGGACGTAAAGTGTAAAACTTTTGTTCAGTGTTAAATTATAATTTTAAGTATTGAAACTAGTGGCCTAATTTATTAACTATAATAAGTGTGCTCGTACGAAAAGTGTGTGAAGAGGACCTTTGACGACGTCTGAGGATGCCTTCTACTCTGGCGGACTGCTCGGTTTGCTTTGCCAAGACGATCAGGCACGTCTTCAGGGACCTCAAGGAGCAGGACGCGGGGAGCCTCGTCTGTGAATTCTGTGAGATCGACGGTAGGATCGACCAGGTCCTGGAGACCTTCCAGGACCTGAGGAGGAGGGACGACACTGCTGAGAGGACGGATCCTTTCGGCGAAGGTCTTTGCCCTCGAGGAGCAGCTGCGCACTGTCGTCTGTGAGTATGTGGAGATGCGAGAGGAGATCGGCAGGACTTACGAGTCCATAGCGGAGGTAGAGCCGAGGTACGTAAGGTCCAAGAGGACCTTGTTAGTAAGCGTGATCTAGAGAGTTTTGCTGCAGACCTGAGTAAAAACTTACGTTTCGATATGGAGAAGGCTAGTAAGGCCCTGTCGGAACAGACGAGGAAGCTAGTAAAAGTTAATGAGTTGGTAGTCCATGCTTTATAGCTGGATGGAGAGGCATCCCGGGAGAGGATTGACCGAAGGGACCCAGTTCGATCGCGGAGGAGTCTTGGTTGTCTTGCTCTGACTTCCTACCGTGACGTCCTGGATAAGAGTCAGAAACGGCAGCACGTATCCACCCCTAAACCCATATCAGCGCTGCCGGTGCTGGATGTTAGCTAGCAACTCGCTTCCACCCCTATACCCAAACCCGGGGTACCTACTTCCCGTCAGGCCAAGAGGTCATCGGCTGCCCGGAAACTGAAAACTGGGACTAAGCCGATACCTCGGACCAAGACATCCGCGGATCGAAACCGCACCCAACCTCGACGGGGCGGTGTAGATTTGGATGGATGTCAGCAGTTGCAGAACCGGTTCACCTTTGTGAAACGGCCCGCGCTTGTGGTGCCAACGCGGAACACTTTTGAGAGGTTCACCGACCTGGACGGCGAATTTGAGACACTTGTCCTAGGTAACTCTATCGTCCGACACAATGCAGTTGAATTTGCTCATAGGTGTAAGGCAAAGAGGCGGTCAGAGGTCAGAGATGCCCTTGCCGAAGCTGAAATTTTCAGCCGGGAGATACTCATAATCTGCTATGTAGGCACCAATGATCTTAAAAGGACAAGGTCGGAAGATCTGCTAGCCAAGTATATGCAGCTGATTTCTCACCTAAAGGCATAAACGGATCGAGTGGCTATCACATCCATCTTACCGTGATTGACTGATGATGACGAGCGGTATAGTAAGTTAATCTATACAAATCGAGCTCTCGAGACTATTTGCAAGTCCGAAGGAGTATCTTTCATCAACTTGTTTGATGACTTTCGGGAGAGGCCCGATCTGTTCTTAAGAGACGGCCTACACCTGAATGATGTAGGAAATGCCCGACTTGGCAGACTGCTCCATCTAAGCGCTTAAAAATACTATGCTCAAAAGTTAGGGGTCCAGCGTACTTTAAACGGACTAGTTTTAGCCGAAGGGAACCCCACCTCCTGGTCACTCCAGGAGGAAGAAGCTGCGGGCACGGTAGATGCGTTACAGGGCACACAACTTAGGGGCATAGGACTAACGCGGAGTCCAATGTCCCTAAGTTCGAAGACGAACTAAGGTGACTGGCGACTCTGTACTCGTTAAATGTCATTGGCATAAACGAAACATGGCTCGATCTCCAGAATAGAACCTGGCAGCAGACATAATGCTACCAGACTGCAAAATGTTCAGCGTGAACAAACCCACCCCTAGTAAACGAGGTCGCGGGTCCGTGCTGTATATAAAGGAGATTTAGCATTTATTTCTTAGAGCAACGCTCTCCACAGTTTCTCGCGAAATAATCAACGCAGAAATCAAAGTAGCTCATGTGACATTGAAGCTGGCATTGGTGTACCGCAACAGTCACATCCTTGCGAAACAAATTACCCAGCTTCATGAGAAGCTGGAATAAATAGTCTCAAATAATTACGAGACTATCATTTTTGGCGACTTCAATCTTCGTTATATTGACTGGGTGAGCATAACTTCACAGGCCCCAGGCAATTAACGAACGGAGTTTATCACCAATAATGGCATGACCCAGTATGTTCGTAAACCAACCAGGGGGAACAACATACTGGACCTAGTCATGTCAACTGAGGAGCGCTTGGTCGGCAACACCCTAGTTGGCAACAAACTAAGAGGTGCTGACCACAACGCGGTGGAATTCATCATCAAAGTGCCTTGTCCAGTCCCCCAGGGAGCTATACGCCGCCACAATTTTGCGCGAGCAGACTTCCAGGGGATGAGAGAACAACTCAGTGCGCTTAATTTAAGCCGGAACAACTCAGAGAAGGTACGGTGGACGCTTGCTGCCGCATCCTCAATGAGAGAGTTCGCGAGGCCTGCGACCGATGTATACCCTTGAGGACAATTGATCCCGCTCCGAGGATCAGGGCCCCTTGGTGGAACGTCGAAGTTGCAAGAGCCTTGAATCGTCGCGATTAACTAGTTGCCCAACGAATGAGGGACAACACCACAGAGGCGGCAGAACTGCGTCGCCTGGCGTGTTAGGCAGCCACTAGACTGGTCCGATCCTCTAAGCGCACGAAAGAAAAAAAACTTTGCGGATAGTGCCAAAGAGAACCAAAAGAATTTCTTTCGCTACATCAACGAGAGTAAAATTGCTAGGGACTCAGTTGGCCCGCTAATTGATGAAGATGGTGTCCTCAAAACGTCACCTGAGGACATGACCAGTGTCCTGAAAAGCTTCTTCTGCTCAGTGTTCACAGTTGAGGGCCTCGGCTACGAACGAGATACTGTCTACGTTGGAGAAGTCAGTTTGAACGACATTGTGTTCACGAGAGAGGAAGTCGTCAAACAACTTGAGGGACTGGACATTTACAAATCGATTGGTCCCGATGGACACCACCCAAAAGTTTTTAAGGAAACTCGAGAACAATTGGCGGACTCCCTGACCCACACCTTCAACTTTTCGATGACGAGTGGCTAGGTCCCCGAAGACTGGAGAGCTGCTAATGTTACGGTAATCTTCAAGAAAAGAGACCGACAATCGCCCAGCAACTATCGACCGATCAGCTTGACGTCGATCGTGTGCAAAACCATCGAGTGATTGATACGAAATCATCTCGTCGATCATCTGGAAGACAACGGACACATTCATGACACTCAACACTGCTTCCGACGTAAGAGGAATTGTCTGACGGATCTGCTGAAGTCTCCAAATGAGGTGATCAACGTCATAAAGCAGTGGATGTCATTTACCTAGACTTACAAAAAGCCTTCGACAAGGTGCCGCACAGGAGATTGTTACACAAAGTCTCTGAACTCGGCATCGGTGGCAACGTACTTCGCTGACTGCGCGCCTGGCTAACAGGACGTAAGCAAAGAGTCAGCATCGGCCAGGCTTTGTCCGAGTGGGCTCTTGTTAACTCTGGGGTGCCCCAGGGCAGTGTCCTGGGTCCTATCCTCTCCCTCATCTATGTAAACGACGCGGATGCTGGACTTCTGTCCAAGGTATCGAAATTTGCCGACGACACAAAGCCCTGCCTTGCAGCATCGAGGGAGAGAGACAGAGTTGAGATTCAACAAGATCTCGAAAATCGTCCAATGGTCGGAAGCGTGGCAGATACCCTTCAATGTTGCAAAATGTAGTTATGCACATGGGGTGTCGCAATGCTAACTTCAACCACATGATGGCAGGAAGCGATCTTGCAACTGTTGACCAGCAGAGAGACTTGGGCATCCTGGTCTCGAAAGATTTGAAATGGGACGCGCAGGTCGAAGTTACAAGATAGCTAACCGTAACCTTGGTTTCATCTCCCGTAACTTCCTCTGCAAAACGAAGGACATTGTATTGCCGTTGTACACGCTCCTCGTCCGTCTCCACCTCGAGCATTCAGTCCAATCTGGTCTCCACACATGAGGGGGGACATAGACAGACTGGAATGAATCCAGCATCGTGCTACTAAGCTCATACCGCAGCTACTTGAATGGATTCAACAACGTGAGCCCTGTCGGCCTCCTCGACAGGGACCTCAACATGCGTCCCCGAAACAACGGGGTGAAACTTGTGGAAAAACGTTTCACGACGACTACAGCGCAACACTTTTTCCCGATCACAATCTCTCGGGTTTGGAACAACTTACCAGCTGCGGTAGTTGGCGTTGAATCCGTGAATGTGTTCAAGAACGCACCCGAAAAGCATTGGGCTACGTGAAGGGTTTAACGTGAGAACGACACGACTTTCTCAGGAGCTGTCGAGATTATAATGATAGGGATATACGGAAGGAGCATGACACGGCTCTATTCACAATTCAAGCTATTACTTCTAATATATCCATTAGAGTAACAATAATAGTAGTATTTGATAATCATTACTCATAATTTCATTATCAGTAACAATGTAATGATTGTTATTGTTGACCAACTCGAGCGACGGAAAAGCTCCGTATCCGAACTGAACGCTTTCTAGCATTAACATTGCATGTACAGGCAGACTGATAATACTGCATTACATGAAGAAACAGACTGATAAAATCTCGGTAATGATCATTCCTACAGAAATTCACCGGGTGAGAGGTGTTACGGCGACTCGCATCCACCCCTAAACTCACGTCAGGGCTACCGGTACAGGGTGTGAGCCCGTAACTGTACTAGCATTCACCCATCCCGCTAGCCTGCAAGGCTATCTGCTGGCCCCAAAGCGTGAAGCAGATGAGGGACTATGGTATCTCAAGAATCGACGCCTAACAGGAGAGCTTGTTCAACTCGATGCGGCGGTAAAGACTTGGAGGGATGTTTTATATAGTTTTTCTCTTTATTTTTATTATTCTTATGTGGTACGGTGACAGCATTCACCACCACACCCCATGACATGCGAAAATCTAACCCTCACCAAGAAGAGAGCTTTTGCTCAACTCTATAATACGGCCTAGATTCGACGGGTATCATCCATTGCTGAAGGCAACGAATATTTTCCAACGGAGGAATCTTGCCGACACGATGGCAATTTTCTTTTTACTTTTCTTCCCTCCTTGAGGAGAAGGAAAAGAAGGAGAAAAATGGGGAAAGATAGACAACAATTGCGATGTAGTGCGAGTGAAGTCTACCGGTGACTCACCCCCACACCTCATGACATGCGAAAATCGAACCCGCAATGGTACGACAGAGATTCGACAGATATTGTCTATAGTTGAGGAAATGAGTACCTTCCTACGGAGGAACCTTGCTCACACGATGTGTTTTTTTCTCACTTCTATACCTTCCCTGCGGGAGAGAAAAAAGAGTAGAAAAATGTGGAAAGATAGATAACAATTACGAATCAGAGCGGATGAAGTCTGCCGGCGACTCAGCAGCGCTACCGAGGAGCCGCAACGGCAGCTCACCCTCAAACAGCAGGATATGCAAAAATCAAACCGCACCAGGAGGAGAGCGCTGCTCAACTCTACGGTACGATGCAGATTCGACAAACTAGTGCGGGTGGAGTCTGCCGGCTACTCAACGGCGCTTGTCGATGAGCCGCAACGGTCGCTCACCCCTACGCACCCCATGATAGGCAAAAATCGATCCCACACCAGGAGGAGAGCTTGCTCAACTCGACGGTGTGACCTATATTCGACAGATATCATTCATTGTTGAGGCAATGAGTATTTCCCCACGGAGGGACCTTGCCGACATGATGGTATTTTTCTTCTTGCTTTTCTACCCTCCCTGACGGGAGAGAAAATAAATGGCAGAAATAGGGATAACATCCATCTGTTGAATCAATTAGTATTCTCCTATGGAGAGACACTGTCGACACGATACCACTCTCTTTATCTTATATTCTTCTCTTCGTGTCAGAAAGAAAGAAGAAAAAGTAAAAGGACAGATATTACCAAAAAACTGCTTCCCTTAGGTGGCAACGCCGGTTTCCCAGTAGAACAACATTTCCTAGAGATGCCCTTCTGGCAACTCACATTGAAATATTCCATATATCTAGAAGATACCCTCTGGCATCTCACCTTGAAATAAAAAATGATATGTATTGTAGATGCCCTCCTTGATCTCACCTTGAATGTTATTCCCCTATACAGTGTGAATTAACTAGCCGTCTCCTCTCTTTTGACGCACAGATTATGGAGAGACCTAGTACAGCAGGGAGCGTGCTAACCTTTTCTCCATAGATGTTCAATATTTTGTTTCAAATTTAAATACCGGTTTTTTGTCTCTTTTTTGGACTAAACTTGCGATAACTGAATTTCAAAATTTCAAAATACTTATGAACTTTTGACTAAATTTGATATCCGAGCCAATCACAAAATTTAAATATTGGTTCTTACCTTTCCTGGATGAAAATCTTGCAGTAACTGTTTTCAAACTTTAAAATACCTTAGTTTTTCTCTGACTAAACTCAATGCCGGTTTTCTAGTAAAACAACATCTCCTAGAGATGCCCGTCTGACATCTCACCTTGAAATATTCCTTATATCTAGGAGACACCCTTCTGGTAACTCAGCCTGAAATATATCATAACATATATTGCAGATACCTTCCGGCATCTCACCTTAAAAGTTATTCCTTTACACAATAAGAATGAACTAACCGTCTTCTCTCTCTCTCATGTAGCACAGATTCAGGCGAGACCTAGTGCAGCAGGGAGAGAAAAGACGTATATGTGATAACCTTTTCTCCACAGATGTTCCATATTTTTTCTAAATTTAAATACCGGTTTTGCCCTTTTTGGACTAAACTTTGCGATAGCTGTTTTTTCAAAAATTGAACATTACTTTTGATTCTTTAAACTAATTTGATGTTCGAGCCAATCTAAAAATTTAAATATTGATTCTTGCCTTTCCTGGATTAAAATCTTGCAATAACTGCTTTACAAAATTTAAAATACTTTAGTATCTGCTGACTAAACTGGATTCAACATAATTTCAATACGGAAATACTAGTACCATCCATGGACCAAAACTTGCTATAATACCCCTTCTTCATAATTTAAAGTACTTGTGTTTCTTCTGACTAAACTCAGGAGTAGCCACGAGCAACTCTTTTCCAAGGAGATGTCACTCTGAAGTCTTACCTTGAAGTGCGACAGCCTTCAAGGAACCACTTGCGTACAGAAGATTTCATCTTCTGAGCACATGAAGGAGGTCCACTACTCAGGCAACTGGGTGTGCTGCACTCCTAAATGTGCACATACTTGTCGAAATTTAATTCCCATATACTCCTTTGAAGTAGACTCAATACCTAGTTGGAGTCCGTCTGACCCAACCTCTGGGGCAATCCGACAGGTATGCACTCGAGGAAAAGAATTGAGTGTATGGGCGGGTCCGTCTTAGCTCGATCGCCTGAAACCTAAATTATTCGTTACACTTTTTGTTGGCCCCGATCCTGAATTGTTCTTCTGTCACTCGACCCTTCCTTCTCCGGGGCTGAAATGCCTCGGGTAGTAGTTGGGTAGTAACTGATATGGTGGTGATGGTAGTTGTGGTTTCTCTCCTTTCCATCCTAACAACCTCATTTTCTCTAATGTGTGCGTGAATTTCTAAAACCTCGTTGACTATACCCCACTCTTCTTTCACTTCTTTCAAGGAAACTCTCGACAAGAGCACTCATGCTCGTTTGTTTTCCTTATTCTAATCTAATCTAATCTTCTATACCACCAAAAGCAACTGACGCACACTCTGTCCGAAGATACTTTTCACTGCATCGCGACAGCAAACCAACGTCGTTGTCCATGTATCATATCTCGAATGAGACTGAATTTAAAGACCGAACTCTAAAAAAAAATCTTCAATTCACTTTAAAAAAATTACGTGAAGTGTATTGTTAATTCCTGTACGAAAAAATACGACTTGCAACGTTGTATAAATGATACCAATCAACTGGAAGGTGAACTTGGTGCAGGTTGAAGAGTATATTTTTAAACAGCATTTAATAAAAGAACAATGCCCCATTTAAGTAAACAATATATGCTATGGCATCTATGATACTCGGCATTTTGCTATAATCCGCTATTTTTGATCAAATATAAAATGTTGTACGATATTTCATGCCTGTGACATGATCAACATATCTTGTCTCTCTGTAGTAATATTCACGAGTGAACAAAGACCTGGATCATTCTCGAATACGGGAACTCTTCTTCTCCAACAGCGTTGAAACTGAAATCCATGGAAAGATTTAACATCACCGAAAGAGAGAAGAGCAGATCAGCCACATATTTTCAATCGCACCAACGAAAATGTCAAGAAAAATGTCACAGGTGCAGCTCGATGGACGCAAGCCAACCGAAACATCTTGTGAGTCATGAGTATCAGGAAGATCTCATCCTTTTCATTTGTTTAGTTACTAAAAATCTTTACTTCAGGAAGCGTACTGCTCATAAAATTCTTTGAATCCAACTGAAAATAGAGCCGTACAAGTTCGACGAGTGTCAAAAGCTATTGAAACTCATCAAAAATAACGTTTCTCTGTTTGTACCTGGGGATAAGATTCCTGGGTATCAGATTCAATATCAAGGTTGCAGATCGTTGCCAACCCTCATCAACATGAAGGTTATGTGATGAGCTGTCGAGAGCTTTCACCGTAGATTAAGACTGTGCCAGCAATTTGTTATCTCATTTCGAAGCCAAGTTGTTGTGCCGAGCACTTTTTTTCATAATGAAACACAAACCTCTATCAACTTTCAGTATTTTCTTGGTATGGAGGTGATGAAACTGACATATTTGTGTTTTACCTTATGTTCTAAAATATACATTTATCATCATCGAACACAAAGTTGATAAAGTTTTCGGATGCCTTTTATATGCCTCTTTCATCCCGAGTTCTATTTTCAGTATATATTTTAGATGAAAATTTAATAACAATTGAACAGTTAATCAGTACATATTTTAAAAATTATTAACACAAAATATAGTTTAAAAAAAAGATGTAGCGTACATGTAATTATAAGCCTCCTGCCAGTAACTGCAAAAATCTTGGAAAATATCATTGCACGTCAACTCCTTGACTACCTAGAGGAGACAAACCTGATCAATGACTGTCAGTACGCATACAGACGGAAGACCTCTACTGAAGACGCGCTACTGAAAATTTCCGCACTCGTATACAAAGCTGTAGAAAAAAACAGTCTATCATTACTCGTGCTGCTGGACCTCTCAAAAGCATTTGACAGTGTAAATCACGACATTTTGCTACAAAAATTGGTACAACTGAACGTCCAAACACCCTGGTTTGGAAGTTATCTGAGGCATCGGTCCCAGTCTGTCGTGTTAGAGGGAAAGATCACCTCTTCTCCACGGCCGATAAATTTCGGCGTTCCACAAGGATCAATTCTCGAACCGTTTTCTTTCTGTTTATCAACGACATGAATTGTGGAAGCCCTCTCGACAAAGCCAGAATGACATTATACGCAGACGATGTTCAATTGTTGTTCGTTAAACCAGCAAACGAATTGTAAAAGCTGAAGACGGATGCAGAAACAGCGCTGACCTACATAAAGGACTGGTATTCCTCAAATGGTCCTAAAGTTAATACAAGTAAGACACAGTGCATTATCCTGGGATCCAAAGCAAATACACGGAGAGCTCCCGAGAATTTTGAAGTTGATTGTACGGCCGCAAAAATCCCTCTTGACAACAAAGTCAAAAGTATGGGAGTGGGGCTTGATCACAATATGACCTTCGAACTTCATGTTGATAAGCTCTGTTCCAAACTGAATGGTACACTCGTTTTTCTCAGTCGAAGTAAGAAACAACTCGACTCCAAGTCCAAACTTCTTGTATTCAATGCTCTGATTTTTCCACATTTGAACTACTGCCCTACCATGTGGGGAAAGTGCATGTAAACATTTCTCTCAGACATTCAACGTAGCATAAACTTCACCGCAAAAGTAGCTCACGATGGGAACTTTTGAAAGAGCGACTACGTGACACCAATTTAAAAAAAAACGGGTGGCTGAACATCCAAGAACAACTAGAGCTGAGCGAAGCAATACGAGTTTTTTTAAATTCAGAACAAGCTTTCCTATTCAAACGGTGTTGTGTTGACAACTCGAAAAGCGGCCCATCAACGATCAACACGGAATGAAAATAACATTAACACCGAGTTCAGAAGAACAGAGATTGGGGCCAAAGCTTTCACGATTTCAGGTCCAAAGAGTTTCAACAAGCTACCAGCTGACATTCGGAATTGCGCAACCGTTTCTTCTTTCAAGCAGAAATGTACCGCCCTATTGCTTGCCCGCAGGCAGGGGCATGCCGAGTCAAACAATTGATGACGACTAACACGGAACTGGCAACATAAAACTATATTTTCCAGCTCGCTCAGATCTTCAACACTATCACCCTGTTAACACGACTCTGTTCCATCCCCGATAGTGAAAGATACAATGAGATTCATTATCACTGCTTTCGTATTTTTGCAAAGCGTGTAATTTAACGTCACGTATAAAACTGGGATCTCCTCGCACAGCGTTGCTTTAAATATGCCCTGCTCGGATCTCACATAAAAAAAATACATATAAATAAATAAAAAAGTTCATACACAGATGGTACGTTATTCTTTTTTACAATCAATTTATACATGGTAAATCTAAAATTGGTGAAATGAACATGATAAGAACCTGTAACCGAGTAATTGGAGCTGTGAGCGAGCGGTTGGAGACATTTCACTTTCCTAGTTGAACACACGAACACGACTCTTGCCTAAACATGTCACGACGAGAAAGCTGTCAGAGTTAAGTTTTAATGTACACTATAAATATGCACTGTATCTCGTTGACATAAGGTGTTCCGATCTGACATTCGGATCTTTTATGTAACAGTAATTAGAGTGAGAAATGCTAATTCAGCAAAACGCCTAATTCATTGGGTAGCAAAGAATGCGACGGTATGAGTGGGTCTATGTGAGACAGAGAGTCACTGACAAAACAAAATATAAAACAGAGAAAATATCGTCATTATAATATACGAAACAAAAAAGTTCCCTCGTGCACGAGCGGTGTGTTATTCTCGTGGAACAATAAGCTCTCTGAACGTGTCACGACGGAAGGGCTATCATGGTAGGTTTGAAGTCCACAACAAGTTTGCGTTATATCCTGATGAAATAAGATGTTTTTTTTTGACATAGATATCTTTTGCATAGTAATCAGTATGAATTCTTTATTCAGACCCACAGCCTAATCAATTGAGTAGCAAAGAGTGCGACGATATGGGTGGATCTATGTGAGTTAGAAAACTACTGGCATAGTAAAAAAAAATGCATTCATACACAAACCAAAGTGCTATTTTTGGGGCACGGTAACAGAGTAAACACCTTATGCACGAAGAAACATATATACCTACAATTGTACTCGAAGGCACAGATAATTTATTTTAGGCCAGAATAATGCGAAGTAAATAAGGACAGAGCACGCTGAGGTGAGATTGCAAGATTCTGCACCAGTGCAGTCGTGTTTGAATTGGCAGCTACTATTTGTTCAAAGATCAATAGAAAGCAAGATAGGAAGCAAATAAAGAAAAATCTGTCTGCATACACAAACTGTATCGTATTAAATTTTGCATTTAAAATCTATACATAAATGAACACAAATCGAAAATAATGGTAAGCCAAGACAATCGGATCAGATTGAGTGGCCTTACTGATTTCGTTGCAAATTATAAATGCCAAAATGTGACCGAGTATGTTTGTAACGTGCATCTTACATCCATAGGTGAAAGAACATAAGTGCAAAACTGTCCGGAACACGTAACAACCAAAAAATATTGATAGAGGTTTAAAGTACACAATGAATTTGCTCTATATTCAAATGACACATAAAATTGAGATCAGAAAAAAAAATTGTATTTAACAATTAGTAACAATTCCTTATTCTGATTATCCGTCTAATACATTGGGTAGCAAACGTTGCCAGGGTATGTGTGCGCCTCTGTGAGTTACAGAGCCACGGCCATGCATGCCTATATGTTCCGGGCCGGGCATATTTCAGGTGACGATACAGCTACATATACATACATGCACATACGTATACATATACACATATATATTCATACATACACATACATACATATATATTACACACACACACATAGATACACAAATACATACATATACACACACATACACAAATATACATATACATATATAAATA
>SDVV010023725.1:0-12706 GCA_016164225.1 Gammarus roeselii
TATGAGGCTGGGGTGTCTGTAGCTTATTTGTAGGTCGTCCACGTATAGTGATGAGAGCAGTCTTCCGTCTCGGGGAAGAATGTCGGCTAACTGATTGATTTTGAGGATAAAAAGAGTGACACTGAGGATGCTTCCCTGGGAGACGCCTATTTCTTGCGGATATGACGGAGACCGAGTGTTGCCAACCTTGACCCTGGAGGTGCGATTTTGTAGAAACTGCGCATAGAAGAGAATGCCATTCTTGTCCTCAACTCGCGCACCCGGTGACTGATGATGTTTAGGAGTTGGTTGTCGTTTAACTAGGCGACCAACAGTTGGTAGACGCTTCCCACTCAGTGCTGCTGAAGACGGATCCTCGGACTGCACTCGTGACCCAGAGTGTATGTGGAGGGGGTACCGGCTGGACCCTTCAGCACTAAAGGGCTAAGTTGTGTGAGTGTGAGCATATGAGGGTGTGAGGTGCGCCTTGCCGTCGGCCACCCCCTTTCTGGGGGATGCGGCCTAGTGTCTGTGTCTGTATCTGTAATACTTGACCATCATCGACGTACATTATAATTTTCGCTTAATTATTTGTTTTTTGTCAGTTGATGTTATTTACAAAAACCAGGAACAACAAAGGGCCAAGAATCGAACCTTGAGGGACCCCAAAGGCAACTGTGACCAAGTTTGACATAGTTGCGTTATCGAGTTCAACTGATTGTTTCCGATTCATCAGATAACTTCCGAATCAAGTAAGGTCTATTCCGATGTTGTGGAGCTTGCCAAAAAGAATTGTATAGCTTACACAGTGGAATGCTTTCTATAAGTCTTGCAATACCATCAGAGATATCTGCCCCTCATCAAAGTTTTTGTAAAGATATTCAGTGATGCTCATAAGTGCGTCTTCTGTTGACAATTTTCGCCGATAAGCATACTGGCAGTCATTGAACAGCTTGTTTAATTTGAGGTAATCAATCAATTGGATGGATTTTACCTTTTCTAGAATCTTGGATAGGACAGGCAGAAGACTGATCGTCTAAAGTTGGATGGTTCATTCCAGATTTATGAATTGCTTTCATGATTGCATGCTTCCAGATCTCTGGAAAAGTTTCACTTGTTATGGAGGTGTTAATAACTGAGCAGATATAAGGCAAGGTAACTATAAGGCTGTTTTTCAGATATTGTAGGGCTAAACCATCTATTCCTGTAGAATTTGTGTACCTTAAGGTTAATACAGCTCGTTCTACTTCGTGTTGTGATACTTGCTTTGGTTTCCATTTGACGTTTGCTTCTTGGTCGCTGAAAGCATTTGGACTACATATATCTGTTGCGTCGCTCTGTAATCTTTGATAAGCTTCCTGGGTCACCTCTTCAAAAACCTGTTCTCCAACTCCAGCGAAGTAGTTGTTAAACTTCTCTGAAGTTGCTCGAGTATTCGGATAAGTAGGCGAGGTGATTTTTTTTTTGTAGAGAACAATTCTTTTCAGTACATTCCACGTTTCTTTTTGATTGTTGTTGCACTGTTCTAGTTCCTCATGATGGTATCTAATTTTTGCCCCCCTGACTTCTTGTTTGACTCTTCTATTTTGAATTCAAAATAATTCTTATCAAGCGATGCTTTGTTTTGCTCTGCGTTTGAGATATTTATTAGGTGCAATTTTGTCTCGCAGTTTTTATGTAATCCATTTAACTGGCATGCTTTTCATTGCTTTAGTTTCCGTTGACGCCACAGCGTTCAAACAAGTGAGAAGATAGTCTGTGAGTAGTTGGGCTTGCTCTGAAACGTTATCATCTCGACGTTTGCCACTAGTCGTGCTCTGAAATTATCCGCGGTGGGTAATTCCTTTTTGTACGACAGGTTATTTTGTATACTTGTTTTTTTCTCTTTTTTGATGTTAATGGTGCAGTTTATTTCATGGTGGTCCGAGAAAGAATTGGGCTCCACGTCTGTGGTAACAATGGAAGACTAATTGTTACTTATGAGCAGATCCAATACAGTTTGGGATTTGGGAGTAATTTTTGTTGCACTTTTTATGAGCTGACGCAGCCCGAGTCTGTCTAAAATTGGCTTCACATTGTTACATTTCAATTTTAATTGATCATCATTGAAATCTCTCAAAATGTCTAAGCGGATCGCTTCTCGAAATCTTTTTTCGATGCATTGAAAAGACTACACTTGCTTTAGGTGGCCTGTAAAGAGAAACAACAACAAGCGATCTTGTTTTTTCGTACCTGGATGTTCACCTAAAGGTCATCAACTTCATTGCTGTCATTAAGCATTTTTTGAGAAGAGGTATACTCTTCTAGCACACAAATCACGGTTCCACCTCCTTTCCTTTCTTTATCTTTTCTAAAAATATTGAAGCCATTAATCTCGATGAAGGTGTGTTAATGTCAGATTTCAGCCAGGTTTCAGTCAGACATAGAACGTCAATTGAGTCCTCCTTCATCATGACAAGGCGCGTGTTTACCATTCTTTCCACGGTCTTGCAGAGGACGCTGGAAAGAGCGATGGGGCGATAGTTATGTGGGTCACCGTGGGATTTCCCGGGGTGGGTATTGGGATAATTACAGATTCCCGCTATTGATCGGGAAAAAATTAGTTTGAATACAGAGTGTTGAACACTTTGAATAAGTGCTCACGGGCGCTATCTGGGAGATTCTTGAT
Source organism: Gammarus roeselii (assembly GCA_016164225.1). Classification (NCBI taxonomy): domain Eukaryota; kingdom Metazoa; phylum Arthropoda; class Malacostraca; order Amphipoda; family Gammaridae; genus Gammarus; species Gammarus roeselii. The sequence continues at coordinate 2,648 of SDVV010023725.1, forward strand.
CATGTTGATGTGCACCCGGTCTGGCCCAGGTGAAGGTTCACCTGTATGGTCTATTGCGCACTGTAGTTCGTGGAGGGAGAAAGGTTTGTTGAAGGCCACTTCGTTTCTAAAAGTAAAGTCCAGAAGTTCACTTTCTCGCCAGTCTTTTTCCCGTTGGGAAGCAGCTGTGCCTGAGTTAGCTTATTTGCGATTTCCGCGTGGGAAGAATAAGCTTCTGAAAGGATGTTAATAGGTCGCTCGGGTTTTCCCTGGATACGTGGGATTACTTCCCACACTTGGGAGAGGGGGTTGTTTCGATTAATAGTGTTGACCAACTGAGCCCAGCTTTTACGTTACTTCTCCACTCGAAGTTTTCGGTATACAGAAGGCTAAACTCCCCAATCGAGTTGGGATGCCAGAGTGGGGAAGCATATGGATAAATCGATGGCAGTTTCACTTTCGGGGGTGATTCTGGTTATTTGTCTTCGTTGAGAAGGACCAGGTTGTGAGTGTTTATGGTGTTAGCCATTATCACTCCCCTGGGGTCAGTTCTCACGCATCCCCATGTTTCATGGTAGCTGTTGAAGTCTCCAAGGAGGAGTATTGGCGAGGGCAGTTGGTTAAGCAATTCGGTCATTAGTGCTTCCGAGAGGTCATGGCTTCGTGACGAGTAGATGGATACCACTGTTATTGGCCTTGAGACGCATAACTTTACAGCGATAGCTTGGAGTTCTATCTTCAGGGAAAGGGGGAGGTACGGTACGCTTTGGTGGATCATAAGTGCCATTCCGCCGTGAGCAGTCACGTTGGTGTGGCCTTCGCGGCGGTGAATGATATATTGGGAGATTCTGGAGGTGGCGGTCTCTCGGAGTTTGATCTCTTGGAGGCCTATCACCAAAGGTTTATGGGTTGGGTGGCGATTAATGATAGTAACTCGTTTGTCTTGTTTCCGAGTCCCCGGCAGTTCCCCTGAAGTATTTTGGTGTTCATTTAGAAAGCTGTTAACACTCAGACCTTGATGATCTAGAGTGATCGCGTGATTTTCTGGAGCTTTTGGGGTGTTCGTGTTTCTGAGTTTGCCAGGGGTTCCGGGTCGAGAGTGTTCACGGGAGTGTTCGCCTTCGGTGGAAGGCGGTCTGCTGTGATTGCTGCGGTCGCGGCTGTGAGCGCTTTTGTGGGAGGACGAGGGTTAGCGCTCTTTCTGTTTGCTTCGTGAGCGAGTGCGCTCTTCTTCTGGGGTAGCCTTTTTGATCTGCGTGCGAGCTATTTGGGCCAGGTAAGGTGACTAGTTGTTCAGAGGTCTCGCGTATGAGTTTTTCGAGATAAGCGCCGTCGTCGAGGCCGTGATCGTTCTCGCAGGTGGCGTGTTCGTGAGTCGGGTTTGTTAACGGGGGGTCGTGTCCCTCGCAGTGGTTTTCCACGAATGGAGCCGCATTTGAGACAGGTGGAGGTAGTTCTGGATTCTTGTCCTGGCAGGCCGTTATTTGAGAGTTGTTACTGATATTTTTGCTCAGTGGCGCCTGGGCATCGGAGGCTTTTTCATCTCTTTGCCTTTTCGTTTTTATAGTAGTGAGCCTTGCTGCGTGGTCAACTGCGGGGGAGGCATCCATCTCGTCGTCCTCCTGGGCACCGCAGAAATTATTTCTAGGACAGTGCATCTCTGGTGAAGGGGCGGTCGCTGGGCTCAGTGAGGAAGCACTGCAGCCAGGTAGGAGCGTTGGAGTCTTGTTATGATGTTGTCCTGACGATGTGTGGATGGCGTCGGGGGAGTCTAGTAGTTGAATTGACGATTGACTGCTTTGGCATAATGGAGGCGGTTTTGGTTATCGTCTTTCCAGATTTGGATAGCTTGTTTCCGTGTAACTCTGCGTTCGTTTTGTGTGATAGTTATTTCTTTTTGGTCCATGTATACAGGGCAGTCGCGGTCGCCTGTCTCATGGTAGCATTTAAGGCTAGCTATGCAATCTTTTCGGTCGTGCTCGCCGGCGCACTTCCAACAACGTTGGAGTGTATGCGGCTGGCAGTATGCGATGACGTGGCAGTATTCAAGGCATTTTTGCACATTGGGGGCCATATTGCAACTCGGTAAATTTTAGTTCTTCCTAGTTCACCTGGAATTACTATGATTTCCGGTGCGTCGTATCCTGGGAAGGTAATTTGGTATGCGGTAGAACTTGCGTTACGTGATTTTATCCATGTTGCTTGACGGACTTCGGTAACTCCGTAATCCTCAGCCAGACCTAAGCGAAAGCACTGAGGTCGGTTGTAGGCGTGTAGCGGGAGGTGTATATAATTCGTTTGGTATCATTGAAGGACGGATGTGTTTCAACTGTAACTTTGAGTTTGTTTATGTGGGTAATCTTTTGTAAAGACTTACTTTGTTCACGTTCTACGACGTAGACTAGATATTTGTTTCCCTGTCGTTGAATTTCTTTCGGTTTTCTTCCAAGTTGTTCGGTAAGTGACTTCATCATTAAAAATGGATTAGTTGAAAAAGCAACTTTGCTTGCACCCCTTTCTTTGAACGTTATGAGAAAGTGGGTGGGGAATGGTGCCGGTCTTTTCTCCTGGGTGGGAGGGTCATTCTGGGACAAGCGCATCGAGACTACAGCCTCTCGTCGCCTGACCCCGAATGGATCTGGTATTGGAGGATCGCTCTCTCAGTCTCATCCTCTGGGCAATTTCTATGTCCGGTAGGATGTTCGTTTACTTTGCAGTAAAAACAGTGCGGTCTCCTGAGCGGCACGGCTGGGGATCTTCCGGTTTGTCATGGTCGTCTTGGGAGCTGTATGAACATCTTCGCTTACCATTACAGTTTCCGATCGTGTGTCCGTATTTTTGGCATTTATAACATCTCATCAGGCACCTCTCGAATGGTGTAACCTTGGTTTTGGTGGCGAAGAAGGGAATGTCTAGGTATTTAGGTGGAGTAAGGCAGTGGAATTTTAGTATTAGGGCTGTGGTGTTCTCTCTTCTTGGTGTGATCTTTGGTGCAATTTCTGCTTCGACAACGCCGCCTTCGTATTGAACGAGTCAAGTGATGTACTCCTCGATTTACTCCTTCGGTATATCTTAAACTTAGATCAAACCTGAACTTGTAGAGAAAGTCGGGTGTGGCACTATTGTGCATGGCTTTTCACAGAGTTTAGTTTTGGAGAGAATTGTGTCACTTTGAAGTTTTGCGTCTTCTCTGATTGCAAAGCCTTCGTCGCCTCTGGTGGCGACGCTCAGGACTGGGCGGCCAGTGAAAGAGCCCAGCTCTTTTTGCCGATTGTATGGACAAATATCCGGTCTGTCTTTGGCGTCGAACGGTATTTCCAGGCGTTCGGGAAAGGTATGACTTTTGTTGAACAACTGGTGTTCATTAAATGGCGTGTATTGCTTCCTCCTTGCAGCCCTCGGAGCTCGGTTGGGGGTTTTGTAGGGTGGAGAGTCGTCGAAGTTGTCGTCGGACGTAGAAGTAGAGGTACTTGCTTGAGTTGCGTGCTCTTTAGTTTGTTGGTTGACATTACCCTCGAGCCTCGTTAGACAGTCAGTCTGTTGCGCTAGGCTCTGCGGCGAAAACTTCTGCTTCCTGCTCAGAGAGGTCAGTCGTTTGGCCTAGTAGATTCCTGATTTCCTGGACGTTCCTGGTTAATTCATCTATGCGGTCGTCTCTTCGATCATCTTCGGCTAAGGTGGCGCTGGTCATCTTGGGGAGGCTAACGTTCTTGGCCGTTGGAATCTTAGTCTTCGTCACTCTGGAAGGGGTGCTGGTATATCCCGGGTGGGGCTTCCTCCTTCCCTCCATTGGACTCTTGGTTCACGCCAGGGGACAGGGGGCTCACTCTTAAAGGCCTCTTGACCGGCTTTACCGCTTCTAACATTAACGTTAATTGAACACTTTGCAAGCAAAACAAACGTGCGGTTTCAGGTCCCAGCACAAACTAGGGACCAGCTTGTGGTATCTTAGGGGTTCGCAGTAAAACGTGGTAAAGGGAACTGTGAAAATTCCCTCCACTCTCAATCTTCCCTCATCCAGCAGATGGTCAGACACTCCTCCACCCTCTCTTATCAACACCCGCACATCCAACAGCCTCCGGACCACTCTCCTCGAAATCATCACAAAATCCATCAGCGCTCTCTTCTACCACTTCACCATGGGCCATCCTTACCCATCAGTACTTGTGGATATCTCGCTTCTTGAACAGGCTGTTCCCGACTAGCAGCTCCATGTGTAAACCTATGAGATTTTATCCACTGTCATTCCTACCAGGAACGCCATACCTCCCCATCACATTATCCACTACTGCATCTCCCACTCTCGCATTAAGGTCGCCCAGTACAACCACATTAAATAGACTTCTTAAACTCTCAATACACTCGCTCAGGTCAGTCCAAAATTGCTCCCTCTCCTTCTAACATCTCTCGCTACCAGGTTTGTACGCACTCACAAATACACATTTTTTCATGCCAAACTTGACTTCACCCACATAAATCTTGAGGACACCTCTTTCCACTGAGTAACGGTACTAGCCAGTCGATCACTTACTAGCAACACCACACCTTCTCGTGCCCAGTCTTCATCCACGCCTGATTTTCTTCCACTTACCACTCCAAACTCCCATTCGCCCTTACCCTTCAACTTAGTCTCGCTCAGCGCCAACACATCTAACTTCCTCCTCACTAACATATCACCAATCTCTCGCCTCTTTGCTTCATTCGTACTACAGCCACGCACAATCAGCGACCCTAACAATAGGGTTCGGAGAGGCGTGAGCCTCTCTTCCCCCCGCTCGTCTTGCCGTAATTTAGGGATAAGTTTTACAGAGGAGGGGATTCTTAGCTCCCTCACCCCGCCCCTTATTAGTTGCCTCTTACGACACGCAGTGGTTGCGGTAGCAGTAATCTAAGCCCCGGATACAGGACTTCCTTTTTAGTTGCCTCCTACGACACGTAGGGATTACGGTAGCAGTATTTTAACACTCTCGCTGCAGGGTGAGGATGGATAAAGGGCACATGGTGAGGATGGATAAAGGGAGATTGGTAAAAATGGTGATGAAAGCAGAGGCGAGTGGACGTAGGTCTAGAGGTGGACCGAAGTTTGGGTGGAATGATTGCGTGAAGTAAGTGTTAGGGAAGAGAGACACGAGTGTGGAGGTAGCGAGAGAGCATGCAATGGATAGGCGTGAGTGGATTTGATTTGGGCTTCATTAGGCATGCTCTTATGTGCTTTCCCGCCTTCGACAAGTTTATGGCCGTGTACGCACGTGTCATCTGGTTTCAACACCACCGATGCATTACCCCAACAAGTTAATGACCGTGTACGCACTTGTCAGCTGGTTCTAATAGGGAAGAGTCAACAGACCGCTGGGTGTTAGTCTCCACTCACCCGTCAGTTTATCCCTTTGTCGCGTCATTGTGGTGGGATGAGGAGGGCGGCTGCTGGCTAGGGAAGACCCCACGCCGCTGTCAGAGCAGCTGGGAGGGCAGGGCTGGGGGACAAAGTAGAGTGGCCGCGGTGAAGGTACGTTCGAGATGGCGTCACAGTGCTTGGACCAGCTGCTGCTGGGGCACAATATTGCAATATAGCCGTGTTACAGCAAAAATCAGTAGGACAGAGCGAGAACCGGTTGCCTGTGGCAAATAGACGGTGTAAAAATACACCATCTTTTCTGCCAGATTAGTAAAGACTGATAGGGATTACTACTGCACGTAGCCTAAGTCCTTTACGCTGCGATTGTCAAAGGTATAGTAAAGTAACTCAAGGTTGAGTTCATGGTCTCAGCACACCCTGCGTGGGAGCAAGGAGCGTTCTCACTCGACCTGCCCTGCTCTAGAACTTCGAGGATTTGAAGTCGTCCTCAAGGTGCCGGGGGAAATTTCAACTCAGCACCTACTGTTGGAACGATGAAGAAGAGACAAGAAGCGGAGATCCCCTGTAGGAGATCTACACTCACTGTTAGGAATGTCACGCTGGAGAAGAACAAGAATGTTAGGAAAAAAAATATGAATCGTAGGAACAAGGTTGCACGAAAGAAAGAGCGCAACAAATGGCTGTTATAAAATTTAGGGCTGACGTACGACTATTGGGAGAGTGGTTCAGAGGGAGAGATAAGTTATAGGAAATTCAAACAAAATATGAAGCAAATGAGGTTATAAAAAGTTAGGTCAATTGAAGATTGGGGAGCAAAGGAGAGATAGTGAGGAGTGAAGAAGACAGAGTCTGAAGGGAAATAAGGATTTTCATCCCCCGGTTGGGCAGTGACTTCGTGCGGACTTGAACCTAAGAGATGCATAGACATGAGTTGTCGTTGCTGAGCCCCGGTTTCTACCTGTGGCGGTTGACACTGCTGTAAATGCAGCAAGGTAACCCCCCTATACCCACCGACAAGTGAATGTTGGAACGCGGTAATTGAGGAAAGAAGAGGGGCGACCAGCTTAGTTGACAGATGGAGAGTGTTATTGCTGACATCTGCATTGACTTTGTGGGTTGGATGAAAGTTAATTAATACATTTCCACCCGTGTGGTTTAATTGGGTTAATGTGGACAATGGAGTATAGTTTCTGTCGCTGTTTTCATGTCCCTCAGCCACACTGCATTGCAGTAACAACAATACGCGCGTAGGGATCACCTCATGTCGGACAAGAAAGAGTGTTAGGACCAAAGTTGGACTCTGTGTTTTGTGCAAAAATAATTATCATGTTTGTTGACTTCCCCTGGGAAAAATCAGTATACAGTCAATGCCGTTCAAGCACTGAATGCACATTTAGTGAAGAAGAAGATAGCCGCAGTGAAATGGACTAGATGACTCTTGCTCACGTCGTAGATGGAGAAGGTGGCAGCAAATATACGAAAAATAACTCTCCCACTGACGTCATAGGCGCCGTGTGAAGGTTAAGCCATCCCACTGCCACTACGTTCTCCTGCAATATAACGTGAGCCAGAGCTGAACGTTATATTACCACCTAGTGATGCAAGAAGTTTCGTCAGTCTTTAAGGCATCAATTCAGCTTCGTTATATATAGCCTTGTGGACAGGAAGGGTTGTTAGGGCGGTAACAGAGCGTTTAATATAAGGAACGATATCATAATAAATCAAACTAGCAACAGACAGGAGAAATTGCCAGGAATAAAATCATTTCCTCGCACTCTTTCTATGATCTAATACACAGTAGATAGATAAGTTTCCACCTAATATACGTCTAGTTTTCAAGCTATTATAATGTACATAGCATATACGGTGCCGCGTCTCGTCAAGGCTACCACCTGATGTGCTGATGGCAAAACCGTCGGAAGACACAACACCGCTCAGTAACGAGCGAGATGTGTATTACAATTCAAATAACATAATATTTGCCCTCCAATCAAGTTGTGTTAGAAAATGGGTATGGCATGTTGTAGAACCACATGTATATTTTGGGCTGCTACACACCCTATTCATCCATGCTACACGCTACCTTGCTCGACTACCCTCGCACTTGGCACCCCCTCAACATGGGAGTCTGGGAACAGCCATCCGCTGGCAGCCAGCCACCACACATCACTGACGGGATCCAGACGATTACAGTTCACTAATTTCAATTCTTTTAAAAAAAAGACATCGACGACACAAAAGTATCATACAGATACAGACACCATGTCAAATCCCCAGAAAGGGGGACGGCCCACGGCATGGCGCACCTCACACAACTATGCCCTTTTGCGCTAAAGGGTCCGGCAGGGAGATCACGCAAGACACGCTCCGGGTCATGAGTGCGGTCCGGGGTCAGTGTCGGCCACAGGGTCCGACAATGTGACTGGCTTACCCCTACCCTTCATCATGATGTCATTCATCCGCACCATGTGCCCGAACCATCTCAGAACACGCGAATCAACTCTGTCGTCTAACTGCCGATTCCGTCCATTCACTTCCAGCAGGTCCAAGCCACGACCAGTTACACTCGTACACCTACGCGCGACACATAAATATGTAGTGTTTTCGTCCTCGATCTAATTGTTGTCAAAAGCATTTGACTGACACATACGTACACGTAACCTACTTGTATTTGACTTGCGTATGAGAAGTAACATCTTTTCAGATGTTCGAGCTTTTATCCTTCCACTGGCAGCGGGTGCACCCATTGCCCCACGTTCACTTTCGCTGAATCTTGCCTACAAAGAGATACTTCATTCCAGCAGCAACTGGTACAGGTCGACTGACGTCGTCTCGATCGTATCTATGCCATGGCTGCAGATTACTTATGATGGCTAATTACACCCGTTAAAATTTGCCTCACCTTTTTATGCCTGTCAAACTGAGCGGAAGCGACGTGGTGCGGGCTGGCAGGAAGGGGCGGGGAGGGGGCGGTGGTGACACACACAACTGAGGCAGGGCTAAAGGGGAGATGAAACGTACAGAAGCAGAAAAATATGCAATGGCTAATCTCCAGCAAAAGTATATTTACTTCGAACGAGTAACATGACTTGCTGTGGGGTTTGGTTACTATATTAAACCCGATATAATCTTTCCAAATGAACTAAGCACACCAATTTTTTTACTAGATTTAATAGAGAGCAAAGCACAGAAGAAGCGACCGACGGAGTGTCCAATTCAGTGCAACACAACATTCGACTTCGAGACACATTAAATCTATCAACTAGCAAAGAGTGCTGCGGCTGCAAGCACTAGATTCGTCAAGGTTTCGAGGATAATCTGCGGACAGGCGTGCATGATTAGCATATGTAACATAAACCTAAAACCCACAACTAATTAGGCAAATGCGAGTAACCGCAGACACAAATAATGAATGAGACCTTCGAGGAGTGGTAATATGAGCAGTTTTAAATAGAAATAAATATAATTTTGGTATAAGAAGAATATTGATATTTTATGTACATGTGTTCGCATATGACTAATAATGGAGGCGTGGAAGCGGAGCAGAGCTACAGAGTGAATGAATGGTAAATTTGCACACTGAAGGGTGTGTTGCGGGGCAGAACCTTTGGTATGAAAACGAGAAGAGGTTTGAGTGAGTGAGTAATTGTTCCGTTTGAGGTATTTGAGGCAGAAAAGAGGGGTGAGGAGTTTGGAGATGAAGAGTTTGAAAAGCATGACACGAGTAACGCGGATAGCTAGCGATAGAAATGTACGAATTGGAGTGGATATGATGGATGGACTGTCAGTATAGAGTTGAAATGAAGATTCTAGGACTGTTCGAGAACACGGAGAGAATGAATGAAAACAAACATGGGAAAAACTGAATTTAAATGTGAGAGAAAGAACACTTAGGAAACTGAGGTACGGATTGGTGAAGATGCAACACTTACCCTGCGGGGAGAGGCGCAGAAGGCATGAAGGGTAGCAGACGGTCAGAGGGCGTCTGCAAAGCGCAGCACAGCGCCCAGACGTCCAACAGACCCTCGCCGGCGCCCACGGCCGCTTCCAAACGCTGTTGGAGAAGCAGACACACCTTGCAATGAGCTTGTTAAAGCCGGAATCGCAAGTACAAGAAAGGAAGGAGATTCAGAAAATGGTCAACTTGGATGAAAAGTGAACGCTGGAGTCCTATTGACAGGGGGCGGGATAGCTTGAGAAGAACATTTCCCACTTTCTGTATTCACCAAAGCGTTTTGTTGTTATGTGCTTTTAAGCTTGCAGGAGCGCAACTGAACAGCCATCAAGCATTAACATCATGTGTTAATGCTTGCAAACCAACCATTCTAACCAAATCTTTTTACACTCACAAAGAAACAGTACTTAACACTACTGACGTGTCCACTGGTCTGTCCACCCACCTTTGTGGCCACCTCGGCCCGCCTGTTGGCCGCTCTAATGACATGCTGTGCCCTGACCTCGGCCTGCCTTGTGGCTGCCCTCAGAAGAGCCTGCTTCGCTCTGAGCCTCTCTAGCTCTGCCGCGATACTGCTGCTGCCTGCGCCACCATCTTGGTCGGTGGGCGTCGAGGACAGCTCAGCCTTGAAGGGAAGAGCAAGCGTCATAAGTTCAATTGAGGTATTGAATTGGAGAGCATCTGAGGTGTGTCCTTCAGTAACAAAAAATAGCAGAAGAAACGAGGATCTCCTGCACGAAGAGTGTAGAGAATTCGACGCATGAAAACA
>SDVV010023726.1:0-12706 GCA_016164225.1 Gammarus roeselii
AGGGCTCTTATTTCCCAACAAATCACATCAGTTGATACTAGGCAACATTATTGATGCTAGGCAACATTTTTCATGCTACGCAATATTATTGATACTATGAAATATTATTGGTACTACGCAATATTATTCATACTGCACAATATTGATACTGCGCAACATTATCGATGCTACGCAACACTATTGATGCTACGCAAAATCCCTGGGAAGCCGCAAACAAACATTGGCTTGACGAAGGAGTTCGAAGACATTTGGCTGCTCGCACGGTAAAGTAGTGTACTGCACCTGCCTCAAGGCAATGGGTCAATGATGGAGTAAAGCAATGTTTTGAAGACATCATCTGGTTTGCTATTTTTAATTTTTTTAGTGTTACTTTGTCCTTATCTTGTGCGGACCTTTAGTTCACTGACAACCGAGAATGCGGCATATAATGACGTCACGTGGTTACTTTTGGCAATAGGATTTTTATAATACACCCTTATTCAAGTTCAATTTTCTTTGCAGGGGCCCCCATTACAGTCTGCGTGCAGAAAATGACTCATCCTCTCGTGTAGGAACCTCACTCACTGGACACACTCGCAAATGTGAGATATATTCACTTCGCCTGCGAGATATATTCACTTCCGGTGTGGCAGAGCCACACCGGATACAAGAGACACGTGTGGCTCTGCTTCGCACCTTAGTGCTCCCTTACGAGGGACTTGGAGCGCAGGCTGTGTAGCTCAGACCGGATACAAGAGACACGTGTGGCTCTGCTTCGCTCCTTAGTGCTCCCTCACGAGGGACTTGGAGCGCAGGCTGTGTAGCTCAGACCGGATACAAGAGACACGTGTGGCTCTGCTTCGCTCCTTAGTGCTCCCTAACGAGGGACTTAGAGTGCAGGCTGTGTAGCTCAGACCGGATACAAGAGACACGTGTGGCTCAGCTTCGCTCCTTAGTGCTCCCTCACGAGGGACTTGGAGCGCAGGCTGTGTAGCTCAGACCGGATAAAAGAGACACGTGTGGCTCTGCTTCGCTCCTTAGTGCTCCCTAACGAGGGACTTGGAGTGCAGGCTGTGTAGCTCAGACGTTGTCAGAGGTTGATGCACTGCGCATAGATGAATAAAGTACACTGTAAAAAATATTGGTTCAAAACGCCCAAGTACGGGCATTTCAGGCGCCTACCGGTACTGTGATTATTACAGTATATAGCGTACGAGTACCGGCAATTCAAGCTGTGATTATTATGGTAAGAAACGTCTAAGTACCAGCAGTTCAGGCGCCTACCGGTACTTTGATTATTATGGTATGAAACGTCCAAATACCAACAGTTCAGGCACCTACTGGTACCGTGATTATTGTGGTATGAAACGTTTAAGTACCAGCAGTTCAGGCGCCTACCGGTACTGTGATTATTATGGTATGAAACGTCCAAATACCAGCAGTTCTGGCGCCTACCGGTACTGTGATTATTGTGGTATGAAACGTATAAGTACCAGCAGTTCAGGCGCTTACCGGTACTGTGATTATTATGGTATGAAACGTCCAAGTACCAGCAGTTCAGGCACCTACCGGTACTGTGATTATTGTGGTATGAAACGTCCAAGTACCAGCAGTTCAGGCACCTACCGGTACTGCGATTATTGTGGTATAAAACGTCTAAGTACCAGCAGTTCAGGCACCTACCGGTACTGTGATTATTGTGGTATGAACCGTCTAAGTACCAGCATTTCAGGCACCTACCGGTACTGTGATTATTTTGGTATGAAACGTCCAAGTACCAGCAGTTCAGGCACCTACCGGTACTGTGATTATTGTTTTACTGACAACAAGCAGTTCTGAAGCATTAGTTTATTTTTACGTCTCAATTCTTATTCACAAAATTTATTGAAACGTTACGAGCTTTTCAGAAAGAAACATGAGATGTTCCGATCAAAACATAAGACGAACGAAGAAAGAGGCATCGTATTATTTAAAAGTAAACTTTATGCTAACCTAAAGTAAGCATTTATTAATACTCCTTTGTTGACTGTTTCTCCTAATCAATCAATCAATGCATTTCGGGCAATTTAACGATCACGAATAAAAAATATCGAATAGTTTCCATAATGCGGCATTACTGGGTGACAAATTTACAGGTGTATCCAGGTGTATCTAATTTACAGGTGTATCCAGGTGTATCCAATTTACAGGTGTATCCAGGTGTAGCCAATATACTACCCAATGACGCGCAGCCTCTTGCTGAACCCTTCATTTGGAGTTCGTTTTTCGATTTTCTCTCCGTTCGCCTGGCGGAAGCGCCGGTAACCCGAATGAATTGAAAACTGTCCAACCCAGCACTGCGATTCGTAGGCAGTACGCAACGCTGTATTTCGTTTCAATTTTTATAGCAGTACAAGGCGATTCTGGATTATTTCTAGGCGTTCACTGTTCCGCGTGACGTTTCAATTGGCTGAATTGATTAGCTGTGTTACTTATTGTTTACCATAAAAGGCACTAGATGTGTTCATTGTTTCCAGTTATTGGCTCTGAGTCTAATGAGCTCTTATGTCGTGCTGAATGTGATCTTCTGTTTAACTCAAAGTCGACGCTGCAGTGCCCTTAGCAAGACATTAGGAATGAACAGGTTACTTTGGTTGAGAAAATAGTAGAAAGTATGCAAAATTGTTGGTGATATTTAACTCAGAAAATGTTCAAACAGTTTTTGGCGTATAGTCTTCATTTTGTGTGTATGCTTTAACATTCACCCAGCGGCTCATACCTTGTTTGATTCTCCGCTCTGCTAATGGCTCCCACATCACCAAGCCTGAGCCTAGCATGTCAATATCACTAACGTTGTCTAAGTAGGCCAACACTAGCATTGAAAAGCTATTCTTTGTAAACTTTAAGGCTTCAAGTTTCCTCCTTTTCATTGACCAATTTGAATCATCTTTGAGATATCGTGCATTCTGGGATCAGGCCTGGTGATGTTGGAGCCATCGTATGCCCCCCCCCTATCTTTGTGTGAGTAAGTAAGTCTCTATAACGCTCCTCGGCCGGGACGCATGTGTCCTCACAGATGACGTCGTCACCAGTCGGTAGAACTTGTAACTATTTCAGGTCGGTGACACAATCGATGTCTCGTCGCCAGCTGCGGTTGGCAGTAGGTGGCGGCGCTACTGCGAACGCTGCGAGAGAAAAAGGCGGAAGCTTCTTGTTTTGTCGTTCGTTTATGAGCCGATTAGTGAGAATGTTGCGCCGGGCAGAGCGGGATGATGTTTGTTGAGCAGGACTTGGAGCAAGAGCTTTGCGCATCAGATTACTAGACGTAAATCAAGAGTGGCTCATCGTCAGTGTTGGACAAGAAGTATCTAGATTTTCTATCTTGATTAATTTCTCTAGATTTATTTATCTAGATTCATTTCTGCATTTCTTTGTCCGATTCATCAAGGAAGTTCTAAACCAAAGACTCTGAAAATGAGTCTTGCAACTGCATTTTGCTGTCGCGTGGGTGTCTGCCTGCAAGATGGGAGTAATCGATCTTTGTTGTCTACTTGGGGAGCAATCGTTCGGGACTTAAGAATATTGATAGGTTGATATATACCAGTTTCGGATTTTTTCCAGGAGACGCGTTTCTATTTCGTTCGATAATGGGTTAAATAATTGATAATTCGTTACCGCTCTCCCTTTTGTCATTGCAGTAAACCTTCGAACAGAGTTGTAGTTACGCATACGAATGACTCATACACACTCGCCATGTAAGTAGAGCATTTATACAAAATTCTCAACCCATTTATAATTCATCAATACGTGGGGGGGTACATCACACAAGTGGGGGACACCTTTGTGAAATCATTGTAAAACACAAGCACAAGCTCACATCAACGTCAACACACACGTTGCTTGCTACTCGTCCATTAACACGAGCGATCTGATCATGAGCCTCTGCTTCGGAGTGACGAGTCGGGCCCTCATACGCACTGTGGCAGCAGCTGTCCAGCGGCCCTAACCGGGAGTATGAAGACGGGAGCTGTGTTTCATCACACGCACTGTGGCAGCAGCTGTGCAGCGGCCCTAACCGGGAGTATGAAGACGGGAGCTGTGTTTCATCACACGCCCTGTGGCAGCAGCTGTGCAGCGGCCCTCACCGGGAGTGTGAAGACGGGAGCTGTGTTTCATCACACGCACCGTGGCCGCAGCCGTCCAACGGCCCTAACCGGGAGTATGAAGACGGGAGCTGTGTTTCATAACACGCACCGTGGCCGCAGCCGTCCAACGGCCCTCACCGGGACTATGAAGAGGGGAACTGAGTTTAATCGCACGCACTGTGGCAGCAGCTGTCCAGCGGCCCTCACCGAGAGTATGAAGACGGGAGCTGTGTTTCATTACACGCACTGTGGCAGCAGCCGTCCAGCGGCCCTCACCGGGAGTATGAAGACGGGAGCTGTGTTTCATCACACGCACTGTGGCAGTAGCTGTCCAGCGGCCCTAACCGGGAGTATGAAGACGGGAGCTGTGTTTCATCACAGCAAAAACTTTGGCACATTTGCTAAGTAATCTGAGCATGTTTAAATCGTAACTTGAGTGCATTTGCGACATTAATGCAGCACTTTTAAGTCTGAATTTGATCGCATCTGCGGCGGTAATACTGCCATAGTACTACCATAATACTGCCATAATACTGTCATAATACTGCCATAATACTGTCATTGGCGACCCATTTGAGGCTCAATTGAGTCATACCCTTGCTGTATTTTGATTCATTATTTCAACACATGTCAGCATAATTTACGAACAATAATATAGCACATGTAATGAATTATTTCGCTTTAGTAGGAGCTATAGCACATTAAACGGCAGCTTTATTATTTTTGATCATAACTACAGCACATGTGAGCCATAACCTCAGCACATATGAGCCATAACCTCAGCACATTTGAGCTATAACCTCACAACATTTGATAAAGGGTTAACATGTTTGACTTATGACTTTAACCCATTCGAACAATAACTTTAGAACATCTCAGCGCTAGCTAAATTCGGCAGATCTGAGCAGCTTTAGCACATTTGTTTGTTTCTCCCAATTATAATTTGATTTAAATAATATTAATTAAGTAGATACCTTAATAAGAAGAACGCACTTAAGCTATCCATAAATTGCATACCAATCAAGTCTTACCCTAAACGATCGTACTAAGGTATCCGAATGGTACACTTCCTTGTAAACGTTCCCCTCAAAAGTTACACTTGTATATCCCAGTTTGTGTTATAACGCCCCCTATTGCAACTGACAACACTACAACGATTATCCCACAGGAATTCCCACCACCAGGTGTTCCCTGTATCAAAGTGTCAGAGCAACAGCGCAGTGCAGCCAACCCACTTGGCACAACTTCTCACGGGAAACTCTTCCCCTACTCCCCCTTCCCTCAATGTACCACCGACATCACCATTAACCCCGTGAAAATTCACTGTCGAGAGAAATGAAAGATGTATGGATCGTATTCGTAGTGAGCAGGCTTCTGGCCCAATGACAATCTGTTACTTCTACTTTAAGAGGCATACGTTTATCCCGAATGACCTTGACTTGGAGCGTGGGATGATACAACGCTTTGCGTGCTGTATGTGTGCGTGTGTACTGTTGCGACGGTTGAAAACATGTACCGTCACATGTGAGAAGTGTGTCTTTTGAAAATGAAAGGCAATGGATGTGGCATGCATCAGGACGCAAAGTGACATGCTGGTAAGGACTGATCTGTGACTGGTCTCTTTGAAGTGTAAGGCAATGGATGTGGCATGCATCAGGACGCACAGTGTCGTGCTGGTAAGGATTGATCTGTGACTGGTCTCTTTGAAGTGTAAGGCAATGGATGTGACATGCATCAGGACGCACAGTGTCGTGCTGGTAAGGACTGATCTGTGACTGGTCTCTTTGAAGTGTAAGGCAATGGATGTGGCATGCATCAGGACGCACAGTGTCGTGCTGGTAAGGACTGATCTGTGACTGGTCTCTTTGAAGTGTAAGGCAATGGATGTGGCATGCATCAGGACGCACAGTGTCGTGCTGGTAAGGACTGATCTGTGACTGGTCTCTTTGAAGTGTAAGGCAATGGATGTGGCATGCATCAGGACGCACAGTGTCGTGCTGGTAAGGACTGATCTGTGACTGGTCTCTTTGAAGTGTAAGGCAATGGATGTGGCATGCATCAGGACGCACAGTGTCGTGCTGGTAAGGACTGATCTGTGACTGGTCTCTTTGAAGTGTAAGGCAATGGATGTGGCATGCATCAGGACGCACAGTGTCGTGCTGGTAAGGACTGATCTGTGACTGGTCTCTTTGAAGTGTAAGGCAATGGATGTGGCATGCATCAGGACGCACAGTGTCGTGCTGGTAAGGACTGATCTGTGACTGGTCTCTTAGGTGGGCAATGAACATTGAGGAAACTTGAGAGAATGAATATGAATCGTGCGTGATGATCAAGATTACTCTGCTTCAATCAGTCCAATAAGACACGACGTCAATGCGAGATGGCCGGTGTGATTCAACGTGCGTCTACGTTGATTTAATGAGCGTTGAAGTCACAAGTACGCATAAGGAGTTAATTTTCATTGATGTACTCAAGCTCTGAACTTAAGTGTTCAATCGGTAGGATAAATTCAGAGCGGCCCATATGTCCTGAATTTTGTGCAGGCGACAGTAGCCTACACAACTTCTTGAATCTGCCACCAGTGCCATATCGTCAGCAAACAGCAACTTACTCAACTGCCAACTCCGCTCATCTGCTCCTGACAACTTTTTTCTCCGATTTCCTCATAACAATTCGCAACCTAGAAATGATAACGATTATCAATGCGCCAGTTGGTACATTCTAGCTGCCGCAATAGTGATGGAAAACATTTTTCCTTACCATAAGAAGCCACATATCGGGCTTAGGCCTGTTCACACTGCCATCCAAACTATTGCTAGTTTGAAGGATCCGCACAGCCCTGCAACAATCCATATAAAGATGGCGGCGTTTGACTAAAGCTTCTTTCTTTAATGCAAACAGAAACACTGGACAGCGGTGAGAGGCAATGAAAATTCCCCTAAAGGAATAGTGCGTATCTGCCTACGTGTTAGCCTCATTGAAGTGGCAGTATTGAACATTATTTAATGTATTCGCCTATAGTGTATTAGATGTAAATGAATGGTGTGGCAAAGGGAACGTACTGAAATTGCAGTGTCTGATGTTAATTATAATATTCGCCAATAGTGTATTAGACGTAGATGTATTGCGTGATAAAGAGAATGTAGATATAATATACATTTCTCTTCGGTAAATTTCTAATTTAACGTACAGGAAAAACGAAGGCATTTAAACTTAACTGTCGTGTATCGTCTATTATTCTGAAGGTGAAAATTATTTGTGAACTGTTTCATTTGTTTAGAAGATGTCTGCGATTTCTTCCGGCATCATCGGCTTCTATGCCTCCATCGACTTATGACCCAATCGGCCCGTACGGCACCATTAGCGGCACTGCTCAGCAGCTCGTACGGCACCATTAGTGGCACTGTTCAGCAGCTCGTACGGCACCATTAGCGGCACTGTTCAGCAGCTCGTACGGCACCGTTAGCGGCACTGTTCAGCAGCTCGTACGCCACCATTAGTGGCACTGTTCAGCAGCTCGTACGGCACCATTTGCGGCACTGTTCAGCCACTCGTACGGCACTATTAGCAGCACTGTTCAGCAGCTCGTACGGAACCATTAGTGGCACTGCTCAGCAGCTCGTACGGCACCATTAGCGGCACTGTTCATCAGCTCGTACGGCACCATTAGTGGCACTGCTCAGCAGCTCGTACGGCACCATTAGCGGCACTGCTCAGCAGCTCATACGGCACCATTAGCGGCACTGCTCAGCTGCTCGTACGGCACCATTTGCGGCACTGCTCAACAGCTCGTACGGCACCAATAGCGGCACTGCTCAGCAGCTTGTACGGCACCATTAGCGGCACTGCTCAGCAGCTCGTATGGCACCATTAGCGGCACTGCTCAGCAGTTTGTACGTCACCATTAGCGGCACTGATCAGCAGAGCAATTAGAGAACAATCCTCTTGTCCTTGTCTCATAGAAGGCCTCGTCTCAGAGCCACCATCAGCTGACGAAGGCACCCTTCATCAGGCAACAGACTTGGAAGGCCTGGGTTCGAGTCCGGGCAATGACACCACCAGACAGTATCGAGAGAGAGGCATCGGAGGCCGATCGTCGACACGGTCGGCCGACGATAAATCATCTCTCATTATGTCTGGGTATGCGGTCATGACTATTTCTGAGTATGCGGTCTTGATTATGACTGGGTATGCGGTTTTGATTATGTCGGGGTATGCGATCTTGATTATGTCTTGATTATGTCTGGGTATGCTGCCTTGATTATCTGATGGCGGGTCTCATCAATATAAACATTTTTTATTTTCTGCTTGAACAAAAGCAAAATATGTTTTGCTACTTGAACATTTTTTATTGCAACATATCATCATAGAAGAATCCAAGAATTTTAGGAAATTGTCTGCCTACACCTTTATTTTTTGGATCATTTGAACTGATCTTGACGCTCATCATTTTAGTACAAGCCGTTAAGTTTCATTCAGTCTGTGTCTCTGGTGCAGGAAAATTTGCTGATAGTCACCAGTAAACTTGTTAAGCAAATCCGGAGGCTGGTTTTGTGTCGGAATTGCGCAGGTCCAAGTAAACAATATCTATAGGATAATCTGGTAAGATTTGATTAAATTCTTGTATTTGATCAATCATTATTCTCTATTTGAAACCTCTCTGTGACGCAACAAATTTAGATCCAGACTTCTACTGTAGATTTCCTTGGTTCAGTCCAGGGGTCACTGGAGGTAAAACTAGTAAATAAATCTACGGACTTCGCTATTGAGTTTTAACTAACTTTTCGCGGGAAACGTCTATTAAATCCACGGAAACGGAAGTACTTCCACCGCCATCTCCCACTTGGAGCTCACCTCACGAATTATACGCGATTAGGGTCAGGATAACTACTACTGGGCAAATTGAAGTACGTACATTCCACGGACCCGCATTTGAGCACGTTACGTCGAAATATCCATTTTCATTAGTATTAATTCAACACGAGAGATATTTTATCAATGCTTTTGTGTTTCAACAAGGCTGCTGAATGAATTTTTCATATTTTTATTATGCATGACGAAATGTTATCATTTAAGTCTTTAGTTGATTTCAAATTATTAAATATTTTTTCCTTCAAAACTGTACGTATGCCAATGAGTGTCCATACACAGCAACGCTAAAATGAAATAAGTCCTTGCATATTACATTGCCTTGTACATTACATTGCCTTGTCTATTATAATGCCTTGTATATTATAAACATGAACTTTGAATAAATTCATATATCAAACGAAACACAAATCATTTCTCGATCGTCATCCAGAGTTTGATTAGTAGAGTCTAAGCAGTTCCACCGCATGATTAAATTGTCTAACATTGAAACTGTCGGCTACATTATTACCATTACTCCTTCAGTGGTCTCCTTCTCTCAGGCTTTATTAATTATTGCCATTACTCCTTGTCGACACTCAAATGTGTTTACAGTGGCCTCCTTCACACAGGTTTCATTTCATCATAAGACTGGCGGGGACACCTGCTCGCCTGATATGTAACACGAGCTGCATGTGCCCACGCTCTGGCCTTGGACCACTTTATGCTATAGTTATTACGGATATCAGTACTCACCAGTTGAAACCTTGCTCCGTATTGCTCGTCACAGCGTCAAGAGTCCAGACGCTGTTGTTGGCATGCGCACCTTACCTGAAGGTTCCTGTTGCTGTTACTTAAGAGAACATCAATAACAAGGGGATAAGATTTGATTTGTTTACAGCGTAAATGGGCAGCGGCTTCAGCTCAATTATATTAATTTAATGGCTTTTAAATTATTATTTCCAGTTTTCCAAGGCAGTGCTACATATTCTGACATCAATTAAACTTGATTAATCATTCTAGAAAGTGCTGTTATTCTGCCGTCAACGACACTTGCCTAATCATTTAATTATTCAATGATTACTCATATTGTAACGTTGTTTGCAGGTACGTTGCTACATATTATCTCAAACTGCTATCATAACTTATTGAGTGCATAGCTTCTTTTTCTCAACTTTTCTATTTAGAATTATTACCCAATCTGTTCCCGATCGCCTGTTTGAAAAATGAGCTCACAAACCCTAGTTTCTCGCTCACCTTTGACGCAACGTTTCGCGGAGCTGGCCCGTTAGGTGGCACTATATCTAGCGGGTTTCCCTGCTGTCAGCTGTTTCCTCGTAGAGCGGTGGACACCGTGCCAAATACGAGTGCTGCCGACTTGTCTCTGACAATTGTGTGGGGAAACACACTTCTGTGTCCGGTCTGGCAAAGGGGTCTTCCTGTGAGGTTTTTATGCAGTACAAAGTTGAAGAGAGTTTGAAAAGCACGTTTTTATGAACGCTTTTATCATCATTGCTTACTACTCCCGTTTATCCGATTGTATTTGCTTTAAACGCATGTGGTGAAGAAACTTCGTGTCATTTGTGTGACAGAATTATTTATTAGGAAACACGGTGCTATCACTCCTCTGAAGTCGTATTGTCAATGACGTTTTGTTTATCCGTAAGGCGGTGTCCCTTCTGGCTCTCGCCCAACACTCTGCCTGGGACTGACATGAAGCTGCCAATAAATGTCACAAAGTAGCCCAGTACGGACGCGAAGCTGCCCATAAATGATGCGAAGCTGCCCTTAAATGACACAAAGTAGCCCATCATTGGCGCAAAGCTGCTCATTTATGATAAGGTTGTATGGATAAAAAACACTCTTCCAAGTTGCCCATCAATGACACCTTTGTTTAACAGACAACGAAGTAAATTATGGACGACACGAAGATTTTTCTCTGCAGTACCTGGACAAAGTTTGCTTGGTTATCCTGACAGCATCTCTCAGCATTGTTCCGTCCCTATGCCAATTGGTCAACAGTGGATGATTGGTCATAAGTGCACTGTCTCTTTTGACAAGTACATTGAGAGGTGAAGTAGCGGCAGGAAATCGGTAATGATGATTTTAGAATAATAGAAAAAACGGTAATGACCATTTTTCGTGATACATATAGACAAAATGTAAATGATATAAGCAAAATTCATTCATAAGCTTTCTTTTGGTATAAAAATGGAGCTAATAAAAATACATGACAAGCTATAATTTTTTTCTTTCATTGTACCAATTTTTTATCATGAATAGTGCGCATCAGGTCATGCACACTCGTTGTTGATGTTTTTCTACTTCAGGATGACAGGGCGAGTATACTCACTGTTATTTGACTACTTACGAATTGAACACCCAGTTCCAGGCGAAGAAAATTAATTATTGTATAATTTGAATGAATAATACTCACTAATATTAACAGGTCGACAAAATTGTTTATATGCACAGAACACTTCCTTCGATCAAAACGAGACACATCATCCATAATTATTCCCTCACATTAAACAAGAGGGATATATTTTAAATTCGCCGAACACACCTTCAAGGGGTCTTTACCACATCGTTCGGAAAATCTCTATTCCTGACAAAACCCGTGTGTCGACCACAACCAGCACGCACAAGCAAGTTTCACCCCTTCACGCTCCCCTCCCCCTCCTCCCCCTCATGTGTAAAGATATTGCAGGCGGCTGTATCGCTATCCTTTATCCCCCTCATGTGTGAAAATATCGCAGGCGGCTGTATCGCTACCCCTTATCCCCCTCATGTGTAAAAATATTGCAGGCGGCTGTATCGCTACTCCTTATCCCCCTCATGTGTAAAGATGATGCATGCGGCTGTTTCGCTCCCCGTCATCCTCCTTATGTGTGAAGATATTCCAGGCCGCTGTATCGCTACCCCTTATCCCCCTCTAGTGGGAAGATATTGAAAGCGGCTGTATCGCTACCCCTGATCCCCCTCACGTGTGAAGATATTGCAGGTGGCTGTTTCGCTACCCTTACCCCCCTCATGTATGTAGGTATTGCAGGCGGCTGTATCGCTGCCCCTTATCCATTGAATGTGTAAAGAAAGATATTACAAGCGGCTGTATCGCTACCCCTTATATCCCTCATGTGTGAAGATATTGCAGGCGGCTGTATTGCTACCGCTTATCCCCTTATGTGTGAAGATATAGCAGGCGACTGTATCGCTGCCCCTTATCCCCCTCATGTGTAAAGAAAGATATTGCAGGCGGCTGTATCGCTGCCCCTTATCCCCCTCATGTGTGAAGATATTGCAGGCGGCTTTATCGTTACCCCTTATCCTCCTCATGCGTGTGAAGATATTGCAGGCGGCTGTATCGCTGCCCCTTATCCCCCTCATGTGTAAAGAAAGATAGTGCAGGCGGCTGTATTGCTACCGCTTATCCCCTTATGTGTGAAGATATAGCAGGCGACTGTATCGCTGCCCCTTATCCCCCTCATGTGTAAAGAAAGATATTGCAGGCGGCTGTATCGCTGCCCCTTATCCCCCTCATGTGTGAAGATATTGCAGGCGGCTTTATCGTTACCCCTTATCCTCCTCATGCGTGTGAAGATATTGCAGGCGGCTGTATCGCTGCCCCTTATCCCCCTCATGTGTAAAGAAAGATAGTGCAGGCGGCTGTATTGCTACCGCTTATCCCCTTATGTGTGAAGATATAGCAGGCGACTGTATCGCTGCCCCTTATCCCCCTCATGTGTAAAGAAAGA
>SDVV010023727.1:0-12705 GCA_016164225.1 Gammarus roeselii
GAAAAGGCCCTAATCCTGAGTTAGGTATCCAATTTAGATAGCTATCATTATAATTTTGTTGGTAATTTGGTTCAATCAAATTCATTAAAAAATTATGTTCTGAACCACCATCTTATTCAGCTCAAGAATATATGTATGCTCTAGAACTGCTGAGCTAATAGACACATTGCATGCAGAGAACATTGTA
Organism: Gammarus roeselii; assembly: GCA_016164225.1. Classification (NCBI taxonomy): domain Eukaryota; kingdom Metazoa; phylum Arthropoda; class Malacostraca; order Amphipoda; family Gammaridae; genus Gammarus; species Gammarus roeselii. Next base: position 188 of record SDVV010023727.1, read on the forward strand.
ACTCAGATTAGTCACAGTTACCAACACAGCCTATTCATGTTAGCTACCATTACTCGACTCTTCATCCTGATAATGCCAGGGCTAAAGATGATAAATCTGTAGCTAAACCTTATAGAAATTTATGTCCAACTCAGATTACAATCATCTGGTCTGCTCAAGTGGTTTGCAATGTACATCACTGTCAAGGTGAACACTTGTGCTGTCTAATTTGGCAATTTTTTGAAATAAAACATCATGAACCAAACATTATCTTGATTTATTTGACAGTCAATGAAGATGAGTTGTTTTTCTAAATTAGTTGCCTCATGAATGAGTTTGACGGTAATGGAAAAGAATGGGGTTATTTGTAATAAGTTCTTATGTGGTATACTTTTATTCATGTAGCTATCTAGTCATGTATTAACTGAGCACTCCCAATTGTAAATGGGTTCCTAGAATCAATGACCTGTGTTCAATTTCAGAAATTCTTGTGCAGAGCTTGGATATGTTTGTTACACTTATTTCTAGATGACGGTTCTTAATAACAAAATTATGCATCTATATAAAGAACATTGTTATGAACCTTAGTTTTCAAGTAGACATGCCTGATTTAGCTCTTAGGTGTGAAGGCTAAAGATTATATTCATGGGTATAAGTCAAGATTTCTCTTTACTGACTCATGATGAATAGTTTCAAGAAGTTTGCTTCCTATTATTAAATATCAACTCAATAATATTTTTTTTAATTATCACTGATTGATCTTTAGGTTCTGTGTAATGAATGAGATGATGATGTATTCTAGAGGCAAATCATAACATGACAGTAACCAATTCTATCCATCTGACAACAGATATATATATATAGTTTTACTATTAATAATATGTATCTACATTAATGAACATTCATTCACTCACTAAGAATATGTTCCTGGTTTTGATGCTAAATTGAGTAAATCCAGTTGATAATTGCTGGCTAGTTCTATGTATTGTCTGTGAATATTATGACGGAATGAGTATCAATATAAACTAATGCATTGAAATTCAATAAACTGACATCTCACCTGAGTTTTCTAATTTGGAACTTGAAAAATTAGTTAGTTACAGGTGTTAATTTCACTAAGGGACCTGTGCTATTTTCGACAAAACATATGTTATAACTCCCACTGCCACTGGGGCGCACGCGGGTGAGACAACACGTGTCCACTTGCAATCCATATACCGTCCAGGTGTGGAAGGTGACCAAAAGATGCAGCTAACCTGAATAGACAAGCTAACGAAGTGACAAACTGACCGATAGCGGCTGAAAGACTGGGGTATCGCAATGGTGGTGGTGAATTCTGCTGCCGTCGATCATGACTGCGGTGGAAGGTTCTTGTGCGAGAATAGGGATCCACCAGTTCATGACTGGGACTGGTCTTGCTGGTAGACCACATCACTGATTTAGCAACCTTCTCTTTTTGAAGACTTTTGGCTAATCGCGTGATGTGTTTGAAAGAGAGGTATTTGTTGCTTGAGTTTGAGGCGCCTTGAGCTCTCTCAGCATCCCTAAACTTGATGGCGATGGATGGATGCTATCCAGGAACTGTCGTCTAAGATGTCTGACACAATCCCTGGGTGACTTAGGTAAAGCTATCTTTGCCAACTCTACCAAGCGCATACCATAAAAGTCCAAACCCTCATCTGCATTTGACATTACCTCCCTTAATTGGTCCTTCCAATATGTCCTTCCTCCAATCTTCTGGTCTTCTTAGAAACTGAGGAGCTGTTTTCTCATGAGTGGATAAGTTAGTTTTTGTCCTCCTTTGATTTTATGAACTTCCAGCTAAGAACGGGACAGGAACTTGGCCAGTTCTTGTGTCTGGTCATAGTGATCTCAGTCAAACTTCTTGGTGAAGTACTTCTCAAATGTGTAAAAAAAAACTTGGAGAGGTACACGGCTATCCACTTGAAACACAGGCGAGGTACCAACATCCTTGTGGCGACCGGAACGATGTTGGCTTCGCGGACGATAGTGGTAGGTAGCTGGCATTGAAGGATTGTTCTCTAAGTCCACATCGCTCTCACTCTCGGAAGGGTTGCTTGAGGTTGGTGAGTCAAGGTCCTGCGAATCCGACAAAATGCAGAAATCTATCACGGAGGTGTTGATCTTCTTGGTCTTTTTCATCTTCTTGGTCTTCTTGATCTTCTTCTCTTTCTCATTGGGTAATACTCTCTCTCTTATTGGTCGAAGTCTTTGTGTTTGACAAATCTGTCATTGACATAGCTGACCAAGCCACAATGCGAGGCTCTTGTTTGCCACTCCACTTCCCCAGACTGCTGTATGGTGACCTCATACCACCATCACTACCCAGAAGGTGAGTGCATCACTGTTAGGCAAGTACTTGCTTGCTGCAATGGTCTCCATTGTGCTGTACCATTGTTTGTTAGTGAAGAAGTCATTACTTGTGTGATTAGTCAAGAACAGTTCTTCACTCTTCTGAACCAACTTCTTCAGGTTTGCTGCAGGTGACTTGGTTCTGGCTAGGGCACTCTTGAAACCACCTCCAACCCAACAAGAAAGAAGGGACCTGGGCAGCTCATCAATCCTTAGTAGAGACTGGAGTTGATATTGCTATTAAACTTGCCTCTGACAAAATCTGCTCTAACTTGCGGGTGAGCAAACTGGATGAGAAGACTCTGTATGGCAACAATAGCTGGAAACAAATCGTCATCACTGCTGAAGCTTGAGATTGGAGTAGCCGCTGGTGAGATGGATGCTTGTCCACTGTAAAGGCAGAAGAAGCACCATCGTAGTTGCTGCATAGCAGTCCAGCATCATTAGCTGTGGCACAACTGCTGAGTGGACGCTCAGCAGTCCTCAATGGGCTCAGGAGGAAGATGCACCCTGCAAAGGCAATCCAAGATCACCCAACCCATGCTCCAGGGAACTAACTTTTACATTAGACACTGTATACATTATTCGATCTAATTGGGGAGAATTGAAGTAAATCTAGCAAGCACCTAATAGAAAAAAAATACTATCTCGTTGGAGATACCAATGCCACCAGGCGCACGCGAGTGAGACAACACATATCCACTTGCAATCCATACACGATACAGGGGTTGAAAGCGCAATTATCTTTAACAAAGGATATAAAGAAGTTTGGACTATATTGATGATGATCTATACGTGAAGTATGCCAGAAGTTAGGTGCTTTACAATTTGGTCAGCAATAGGTCTCTAGTAGCGGTGGTAACTAGATACAGGCAGGAATTCAGATGGAAGGTGACCAAAAGATGCAACTAACCCAAACAGACAATCTAACAAAGTGACAAACTAACGAAGTAGCTGACTAAGTTACAAAGTAACAAAGCATTGAAGCATGGGTAGGTGGGTAGAAAGCTAAGGGGATAAAAATCATAAATAAGAATTAGTTCTGATGACCAGACCAACTGGTAGGTTGTCCTGAAAGATCCAAGATAAGTGATTAAATTAGAAAAGGGGAAGTGAAACTTGATTCAAGCATATCGTGCATGCAGAAGGCATGATGAAAGAATAGAATTAAACCAAGGGAAACCAAAAAAGGAAATCAAAGGAGAAGTAATCAATAGGATGATGCATACAAGTTCACCATAATCAGAATGGAACTAAAGCAAATGAAAATATATAAATAAAGATCATAAGCAGAAATTTTGCAAAGCAATAATCGAAGCGAAACCAACCAAAAAACTTTAACCAAATTAATGCATAGAATAGTATGCAAAGGATAAGACAAAGTAAATAACTGATATAAACAAAGGGAAAGTAGAAGACCTTCAACCTATAGATATACTATCACAATTATATTCAACCCAATGCAGTAGCAATAGGAGATAAATAATGGGCAAGCAGTTGGCAGTTAGCAAGGTGAGTGACGAGCATCAGGAGCATAACTAAATAGCACTCAGATGTGAGATTATCTGAAACAAAAAAAAACATAATTTATTAAGTTGATCAAACCTAATACATATATACCTAATTTAATACAAAGTCAAGAAACAAGTCCAGGTAAGAGGCTATGCCACCAGAACAAACAGATTGCTTGGGTTGAGATAGGAAGCCCTGGTAACACCACCTGTTAGCTCCCAGCTGTAGGCCTGGAGCTATAGTAAGCTGGCAACTATTTAATAACTCAACATGACTTGATCGCTGTTATGTTATCTCATTTTATGTTCGAAACGCAACACTTGTTATAAAATAGTTCAACTAGCATGTCTGGATTTGAGAAAAGTGAATGAGGAACTTATAATGTCAACAGATCATTGACCTAAAAAATTTTGTAGATTGCCGTCTGAAGTAACTGATTCATTATTTCTAAATAACAATGGAAGAAGATGTTATAACTAAAGAAGGTATTTCAAAACTGGTAGGAATGTCATATTCACCTGCCTGTTGTTTTACTATGTTGTTTTATTGCTTGAAATTAAAGGGTAGCTTGGTAGTTTAATTTCTGTTTTTTGAGATCATTTTAATCTTTGCAAGGAAGATGATCAGCATTCTACCTGGGTCGGGTCTCCTCAAAGTAAATGATCTTGAAGACCATCATAGACAAAGGTCATATTTTTATTATATTACATCATTTTACTTATATATTGTTGAACCTATGATACAAGGCCACTCTGGAGCATTGTGCTTGTGTTGGTACTACCACATTGTTTAACTGGAATTTATATTGAAACTTGATACAGTTGGTAGAGCTTCCTTAGCAGCAATTCCAGATTGACATGGTTGGTAACTAACTATATAATCTTTCTGTCTGGGTGTGCCAGACACTGTTAATCATGTTCTGGAGCAGTGCCTGGCAACAGCTTGATATAGACAGGCTCACAGAGTCTGGTCAGTTGAAGACCTGTAGACCTCATGACAGAAGGTAATGTTGAAGCTTTGAATGCATTTTTGGTGTGATTGGAGCATGTTCTCTTTAAATTATGTGGAGATGAGACATGTGTCACTTTGTGTAAACTTTTGAAGAGTTAACATTGATCTTTGTTATTTTTATTGTTTGGCATCTCTTTGTTTAGAGGGTGTATTGTGGAAGGTTCCACTATGAGGTCATTTACACTGAATGCAATGTCTGTTTGGAGATGCGTATTATTGCTGGAAAAGAAAAGAGGTAGATTGAAGTCCAATGTGGCTCGGTTTGTATGAAGTATTGTGTCTCGGAAAGTGATTTGTTCTAAACTGTTGGTCCTAGTTGACAGGACTTAAAAATTGCTAGGATATTATCAAATGCCACATTAATGCCTATGATGTCCATTATTGTATGCAATTGTCTAAGATTATTTATTTTGATGCGTCTGGTAATGTACTGCATTATGTTTGAAATGAGGGTTATAATAGAATGGTAAGGCCTACCAATCTAGTTTTGTGTGTGTTAAGAGCGATGCTACAACCTACTTACATTACAGAGCTGTGAGTTCAGTTTGTTGGGATTCTGACTGTGTTGGTGGCATAGTGAACATCAGAACAGGGATGCTTTGTTTGAAAAGGTTCAAATTTGTAAGTGGGTGTCTGAATGATTCGAGATATCAGCAGGAGATCAGACTGTGTATTGGCTTGCATGTTTGATGTTATAGTAGAATGTATTTTGGGATGATGTGTTTGATGAGATTTTAGTATTTTAGGACATATGTTTGTGATAGTAGCCTTGTAGCTAAGTTGTAAAGGATAGTGCTCAATTGGGATTAATCCTTGAATTGTGAAGTCAGTTTGTGGAGGTTATATTTAGAGCTTCACAGTAACTGTGACGTCGATAGCATAATTTTTTGCTATCAGAAAATTGTAAACAAAGCTCTGCAAAGGTGTGAAGGGATGCAATCCAGTCCAGGAAGATGCAAAATGACAGACCCAAAGTTACTGATTCACCTCTCCAGTCCATATTGTTATTTGTCGTCACACAAGCCTTTCTATCTAGATAAGATAATATTTGTTGATGGTGTCATGCATTGTCATTACACTTTTGAATGTGTTCTCTCTACTCTAAGCTCATTGGTAGTGGGCCAAACATACCACAATATCTTTGCGCTGATATGTGTCATGTGGTAAAGTATTCCAAAAACTATATAAAATTCAACAATGCAGGCAATTATATGTCATGGGCTCAGGTTTGACAGGTTTTAATGCTACAATGTTTTTCTTTCAGTGGAAAATAATTGATTTTGAACAAAAAAGAAGAAGTATCAAAAGCAGAGCTTGACAAGCAAGGACTTTGTGAAGAACAGCAGCCGCAGCAACTGCCAGTGGCTGCTAGGTTGGCAGGATTCGACACTGTGGTAAAGTTCACATCTTCATACAAGAAATGCATGCAAATTCTATCAATCGGATGAATTGATTCATCCCGAGTTTTCCACTTTATTTTAACAACAACTTTTTGTTTTATTTGATTTCATATTGTCCATGTCAATGAAACGTATGAGGACTTTGTCACATGTGTGCATCAACATTTTCTTTCAACTGCTTCTGCTAGTGACCTTACTGGTTGGAATTTAAATGTCAGAAACATATAGCTTTTCGTTTGTTGATCTTGTAAACTAGTTATTTTTTATACAGAAAGTGTAATAACTAGAGTTATTCTTTCAGATTGCAGAACCGCTTCCGCAACCAGACATCTGGCTGCAACAATTTCAGCAATATCAGATGCTATTCCAACAGCATCAGCAGCCCGGAATGGAGCTACAGTCACTGCTGCACCTAAATAAACAAGCCAATCCTCAACTGACACAGCAGACCCAGTTACAACAACAACCGCAGCAGTCAACCTCAGCAACCGCAGCAGGATCAACCTCCACAACTGTTGCAGAGCCATCCTCAACCACCTCAAAGGACCCAACCTGAACAGCTTCAGCAGACTGAACCTCAACCGCCGCAGACCTCACCTCAACAGCCGCAGCAGACCCCACCTCATCAGCTGCAGCAGACCCCACCTTATCAGCCGCAGCAGACCCCACCTCATCAGCCGCAGCAGACCCCACCTCATCAACCACTGCAGACTCAACCTCATCAACCGTCGCAGACCCAACCTCATCAACTGCCGCCAGACCTCACCTCAACAGCCGCAGCAGACCCGACCTCTTCAACTGCCGCTGACCCCACCTCATCCATCGCCGCTGACCCCCCCTCAACAACCGCAGCAGACCCAACCATCAGTCGTTGCAGACCCAACCTTATCAGTCGTTGCAGACCCAACCTCATCAGTCGTTGCAGACCCAACCTCATCAGTTGTTGCAGACCCAACCTCACCAGTCATCGCAGACCCAACCTCACCAGTCATCGCAGACCCAACCTCACCAGTCATCGCAGACTCAACCTCAACAGTCACCGCTCTTATCGCTGCAGGTAGCTAATGGGTTTGATGAAATTGACACCGTGGTAAGTAGCAGGGTAATATATTAAATGTATAATAACTGTGAATTTCAAAATCAAAATGTCATCAAATGTCATTTGTTCGAAGTGCTTCAATAGTTCACCTTGACTAGATTCATTTTACTTGTCCGTGTTGGTCAATTAACTTGAGTCCAATTAAAGTTTTGAAATGTGACGGCTCCTTCATTTGGTTTCAACTGTTTCTGAAATGGCTCAGTTTATTCAATCTTTATGATTAAGAAATAAGGGGTTTTAGTGAGGTATTCTTGTTAATTATTTATCGGTGCAGATGATGGATAAAAATAATTCATTGTTGATTTTCAGATCACAGAATCGCAACAGGCATGTTGTTGCAGCAGCTTCGGCAACAACTACATCAACAGCCGAAACCACCCCAACAGGAGCAACACTAACCCCAGCAGCTGACACTGCTTTAACCTCAACCCCAGCTGATAGCTACCGGGTGTGCAGATTTTATCCCTGCTCAGGTATCGGTAACTGTGAGTATCGTTCATGTTGGTTTTTGGTATCCAACTTTGTTGAAAGGTCCGAACTTGTGGTAAAATTGTGTGGTATTCGTTAGCATTAATAATATAATATTACATTTGAAATTGTTTTTTTAATTTAAAAAAATAAATAGGAAATGTGGTTTCAAATATGGACATTTCAGAAATGAGAGAATGTTTTTTGTTCATCAGTGATAAATTGTGTTTCCCTTTGCTAAATACCGTTCCGTAGAATGCTCTGACGATATTGGGTCTGTTGTTGCATCTACTCGAAAGAAATGTGAAGGTGTTAAGGAAGGTAGGGTTTGTTTGAGCAACAATAGGGTTGTTAAGTACTACTGTGTCAAAGACTTTACCCGGTTGTTACACGAGTGCAATGAGTTCTCAACTCTGACAGTGTCCCATGTCAACAATGCAGTGCAAGTATAGATGGTGTAAACTTAGTTGGATGGTCTATAGAGTTGTTAGATGCTTAGTTCAGATTTTAAGAGCCAAATTGGGGGACCATTCATGAACGATGAGCGGCGAGGTGGAATAGTCTGATGTGTGAAAGTCGTAATCTCATAAGTTATGGAAATGAAGATTTTGTGCCACCACACTTGGTATAGTTAATTAGGCAATGTTTGCAGTTGTTTTTTTGGTTCCCCGGGACATCTTATTCGATGAAGCTCGATTCAGGCAGGAAGGCGGCTGCGCCACAGTAGTACGTCCACAGTTAGGGAATGGTGGTAATGTTGAGGTGATATCTGAGGACTGCCAGGTCTGGATACTCGATTAGAAAGTGGGAGACAGTATGGAAATCAGACTGGCAGGAAGGACAGAGGTCAGGGCTGTCCTTGTCTAATCTACGTTTATAGGAATGTAGTGAGGAGTCGTGTCTGCAGCATAGTCGTGTGAGGTTTACCTTATCTAATTTAGAGAGTGATTTTTCTGTGCTGCAGATGGGTGGAGGAGATGATTGTGTTGTGTGGTGATGGATGCTTGTAGTGCTAGCATTGTGAGGTGAGTGTGGATGTGTTTGACGTGGTTTATATTTTTCTTAGCTGAAGAGATGGTGTTTAGGATGGTGACGTAGTGTTTGTTGGGTGTATCCATGATCGTTCTGTGTGTACGCTTACCTGAATCAACGACGGTCGCGCCCTACGGGGGAGCCTATTATAACTCACGTTGAGGCTCTGGTGGAGATGAGGCCCAATTCAAATCAAATCTGTGTACGCGGACGGTTGTGAAAGTAGTTGCATGGTTTATCTGTGGTGTTTGCTGTTGATGTCACGAACTGTATGCCTCTAATGTCTAGAGATTGTATGACTGAGAGCACATTAGTTTCTGTGTAAATGTGTGCGTCCTATAATGATTTTAAGGGCTTGGGGTTTTGTGTCATCTGTACCTAGTTTGTCTACATGTATTTGTGATGCACATGGTGCCCAGGCTGGGCTGCCGTAATCCAAATCTGAATTAAAGTCCTATGTATTTGTAGATGGACCTCAATGTTTCTTTGTGATGGGCAAAAGTTGTACATGTTATGGCTCTGAGCGTGTTGAGCCTGTGTCTGCATTGTTTTTTTTTAGGTATTTATGTGTGGCCCAAGGGACATGGATGTGTTATATGGGACGCTGAGTATTTAATTTCGTGTTTGTACAAAATGAGTGTGTTGTTCAGTGTGACTGTCTGTGTTATCGTTCATTAGTGTAGTTAGTGAAGAGTGTGCTGGTGGATTTTGTCGGTGCTACCTTGGGTTTGTGCGTGCTAGCCAGTCCTTCATCTGTGTGGTGCAGCCTTTTGCTTGTGTCAGGCATGTGTTTGGATTAGGGTGTTTGGAGGTGATGATGACATCGTCTTCACATGAGGAGATCTGTATTGTTCTGGAGGCGGTGCCATATCATGAATGTCTAAGTTGAATAGTGTGAAGGAGAGAAGGAGCTTTGTGCGACACCTTTGGGAAATGTTAGTGCCGGTATTTTATTTATTACCTTTTTTTTTCAGCATGTCAGCGACGGACTGACAATCACTCACGTAACTCGAACATTTTTCCAAATAAAAAAAAACTTCGACAATTGGGGCCTAAAGGGAAAGAGCGCAAGTATAAAGTGTGTGAAATTCGCAACACAACGGTAACCCGCTTAGACATCCATATGAGAGTAATGCATCCTCCCGGAAAAGAGAAAGAGAGAATGGAAAAGAGAAGCGCCGTGGCCGAGTGGTTAGCGTATCCGACTGCAGTGTCAGCCTCTGGTGCTGCATGTTGCGAGTTCGAGCCTCGGCAGTGACACTGCGGTCTTGTGGCGGGGAGATTTGGCGCCTCTCCTCTCTGTGTCTGCCCAACTTAGCCACCCTCCTAACTAGGGGGAAGCGGCTATGTCTATACATACATTGTACTCTCACTGGTTACGAAGTCCAGATAGCGGTGGCCTCACTGGTCCAACCGTTAACCGATATTTGTAGATAGCGCCAACACTATTCAGCAGGCCTGAAATCGACTACTCTCTTTGCAACCTGTTAAATGAAAACATCGTACGAGACATCTTCTCAGAAAATATCAGTGACAAATCATGGGAACAAACAACAGCTGGAACCTATCTTTACTGTCTTGTAACTTTCTACAGGTTTCTTCCATCAAATTCGATTGAGATTAGTTATAAACAAAATGAAAAACACTTCAATGAACCTTTTCTCGAAATCAAAAATCTGTCTCTACATATGGGCGACCAGTGCACAAACTGGACTAAAGCGTATGTTGACGTAAATCGACCCAAAACTGAACCAAAACATGAAACAGAAGCAAGAAACTAAGCTACTGTTCAAAGAAGAGAGAACACAAATTAAGTTCGGCAGTGAGGTCCAAAAGGTCGGAAAAATCATGAACATTTGACTCTCAGACGAAGAGTTTGATTTAGCCTTCATCACAGTGAGGAATTTCATCGTTGCGAATATATTCGTGCGAAATGCTCTTAGGTGCGCCGTGGTGTACAATTTACTTGAACAAGAATATGAACATGGACGGCGAAAAGAAAGGAAGGTTTTGTTTGCTGGGAAAAATCCCATAACCAAAAAATCAAAAGTATTAGCCACAATCATCGTTGATGATAAGTTCTTCGAGATCATTGAGTTTTACGCCAAAATGAGAAAAGACTCCTACTCACTCGTAACAAAATGACATCCAAAAATACATTACTAGAAATTTTACCTTTGTCCATGGTGACTGTCGTCTAAGGTGCCTGAGAGCTAAAAGGTTGTGATGAGACCGTACACTTAATTTCATTCATCTGTCTTTTGTGTTTATACCTGAGGCTTGGAGCTATGACCGTTCCTCTCTGGCGGACGACGTCTATTTGTACTAGTGTACGTTTTTTTTCTGCGCTTCATGTAATATAGAATTATTCTAGAATTATTGATATGATTGACGTTTATGCAGAATAGATGTTTAGACAGTGAAAAGTTTAATTTTCTTTCAACAATCCTGCCGTTATTGCAATGAAACGTTTCAAACTCCCCCTAATGTTACTTACTATTTTGCTGCACTATTATGAAGTTAAATTCACGTCTCTCTACTCATCTTGGCTGACAGGTTAACTTTTAACAAAGGGTGTTATTGCCGGAATGTCTTGATTTAGTTGAAATGTATACAAGTAACCCAATATTATTTTATTGATTTAGCTAGTTCAGTTTTTTTGTTAAAGGATATTTTGTACACTGAATAGGTTTATCTCTTTGCCCCAACGTCAGGTTGGGCCGTAGGGCCGGACCCACGAGCTCTACAGTATTACATGTACCTTTCTGGCAGCACGAATGGGCCCACGCTAGGCTTCTTGAGACTAGACACCTTTGAGAGTGAATAGCCAAAAAAAAGAGGGAACTTTTCCCTCTGTAATGTAACAGCATGTTTACCTGTCTTTCTCAGGTTCAATTTTATTTTGTTGAAAATATACGTTGTTCTTTTGCTTGGTTCATCCAGTTTCTAAGTGCGAGTTTTAACCTGTCGAATAAAATGCTACAATTAACGATAGACGTGGCTTAAGACCCCGGTCTGTATACAACATGGGGACGCCTAACTAGCATCGAAAAGAATAGCTTCTTCTCCTGCGGGATTAATCGAGTTCTTTTGGGACCCAAGGAACCTATGCCCCCCACCCTATCCCCTTGAACAATAAGTGCGAAATCAATAATCTGAGCAGTTTTTCTGCCCATGACGAACCTGCTCTTACTTTCTTCTTCACGATCCACAATTTTGTTTGGGGTGGATGGATGATTATTCATTTTATAGATCATTAACACTTTATTTTAGTATTTTATTATTTCTTCTTGCTTGGGCTCTATTATATTTCTCTGCTCTTTTTTCATGGTGATAAATTTTGCATTGGTTATTTTTATTATATGCATCGAGGTTGGTTGAGACAAGGTGACCCAGGGAGAGGAGGTACTCGTGGAATCCGCGGGACTTGGGGACCCGGGGTTTCGGGAACCCGGGGGACTTGGGAGACCAGGTGGATTTGGGGGAGTTAACTTAGACCTTTCTGGGGCCCCTTGGGACACCCTTGAGACCCTTTAGGACCCTTTTGAGAAACTGTGGTACCCTTTAGAAGCCTCTCTGAATCCTGGAACCTCTGCTTCCCCCTCCCAGCGCTGTAAAACCCATACACAGAAAAATGTTTGTGA
>SDVV010023728.1:0-12705 GCA_016164225.1 Gammarus roeselii
CACTTTTTAAATGAGCGATTGAAACATGAGGTGTAGTATATCTTGACTGACTTGCTGTAAGAGGTATAATGTTGCAGTTAGTTTAAAATTCATCTGGCTGTTCGTTTGGTCTTAAAGTAGTAGTAGTAGGCCTGGGACGGGCTGAAGAATCCATTCTAGCAGAATTGTAAAATGAAATTTACAGTACACCTAGCCCAGCCTAGGATGAGGTGCCCATCGCTCATGGGCTACCGGATGCTGAAGGCTCCAACGAAGGTTGTTGCCACCTTGGCGGCAATAGGGCAATAGTCCTAACGCCAATTTTCTTAGTAAGGGGGTGGGTTAGTCTTCCAGTGTTTGTCGAGGTAGTTTTTAAATGTGTTACCGTTATTAGTGTTAACCACATCATGCAGTAAATGCTCCAAATTGTTGGTTACCTGATTGGAAAAAAAGTATTCGGCCACTAATGTTATGAATGGTTTCAGCTGCAGTTTTTGTCCATTATTTGTGTTCCTTGGGTTATAATCTCAGTCAAAGCTTTGGTCAAAGTCCCCCATAGGTTGAAGTCTCCAATCATGATACTCCCATGAGTAGAGGAAATGATATTATCCAGGTCATCGTGGAGAACGTCTTTTTGACATTGTGTTATTCCGGAATTTTGGTAAACTTATACAAGTCTCAGTATTTATTAATAAAAGTGTCAGCGGCTAAACTGTACACAGTGTTTCAGTCCTATTGCGCTAACATATATGAACCTAATGTTATTCAAATAGCTCCTACATCTTTATGGCAGAAAATGCGATGTAGTCCTGGGCCGTGGGTGGCCGGATATTGAGAAAAAAGGTGAAATAGCATTCACATTACACAAAATTTCAGGACTTGAAATTAATAAAAAGGAGGTGAACAACATTAAGAACTCGTCAAAAACTACGTAGTTTCACAACTGAGAAAGCTATCAACGAACTAGTTGTCATTTGACATCATCGTACCGCCCTACGGAGGAGTTTGCATTAACTTCGCTTTGGGACTCCGGTGGAATATGGAAGCAACTATTACTACTACTACTACTACTTGAATTAACGTGAAAGAACATATGTACGTTCAAGATAGCGAAACATATAGGAAAAAGTCATTCACTGGTCAATTCCTCGGCGCTCTATTCCTACGCTCTTAGAAGTAAGGAAGTAGGAGAAAAGTTCGACGATAATTACAAATTCTGTTATATCTTAGCTCATAAATATTATTAATTCGCGAAATTATATGTAATGATGACTAATGTTGATCCTCATGTAATTGATGTACACATAAATAAATTTACAAAAAGATGTATCTATATCGGTAAGCATTCTCCCATACCGATGACGGAATAGTAAGCGTCAAACGGACTAGTTCACGTTTGACGTCACAGTGTGTGGACGAGTAACTGCACCACCTAAGCGAAAATTATGTTGTATTGAAATCAAAAACTTCATACGTATTCGAGGGACAAGAATGTCGAAAATAATCCCCAAAACGTAATTGAAATTTCCAAACATTACAAACCCCTAAAGTAAAACGTTTGATTTCATTGTGAATGGACGAGTAAACGGGACGGAGACATGAAAATCGGGTTTACACATTACATAACCAAACGTTAAATGCCTTTCTAGAAAAGCAGGATTTAAGTTGTTCTCTGTCCTAATTTTAGGATTTTAGTTGTTCCCTGTCCTAATTTCTTATATAAACAAATTCCGTTTTCGGACGGAGACTAGGGATTTTCCCCTGATCGCGCTTTTCGCCGGTTGGTGTGTTGGCTGAGGCGCGGCGTCCGGTTCCAGCAGTGGCTGATATGACAGTGGCTGGTATGACAGTGGTTGTACTTGCATGACGTTGACAACGCAGGAGGCTGAAGAAGATCTGTCCGAAATGACATTCCGCTGTAATATTTTGCTACATCATTGTAAACCTTCTGTACGCTAATCCAGTTAGCGGAAAAATAAAAGTGCGCAATCAACCATGAGCGCACATGATTTAAGAAGTTGTGACAGTGGTCGGATATTACAGTGAGCTTGTTCGAAGTGGCGCTGGCGCGCGTGTGCTGAAATATTTTTAGCGGATATGACAGTGCCCGGTTCTGACAGTGAGCCGTGGTGGAGTGGCGGTAGTGCGCGTGTGCGGAAATAATTGTAGCGCGAACGCTGGGCTCCCTGAAATCCTTCATCTTCTTGAACTTTAATTATTCGAAGCTTCTCAAATTCAATATCGTTCTGTTTTTCATCAATGAGGAACTTTTTCACACGTTCCAGGTTTTCTTTGGTTCTTAGGAAAAAACCGTCCCCCAACAGTTCAGCTTTATTACAATCATGAGAATTGTCCACTCGGATCATATCAATTTCGAGAGTTGCTTTCTTATTTCCCTTGAAGTTTGTTACATACGACTGAAACCCATTGAGGTCAGTTACCCAGAGCCGAATTCCTTTCTCCTTCATCCATATATGAATGTTATCTACCACTCTTTTGATTCTTGTTTTACCCATTCTGAGATAAGTGTTTTTTTCAACAACAGTCAATAGTTGTTCAATCCGTCTCATATCATCCTCGGAGATTTCTTCTTCCAAAACACGTGAACTAATTTTTGCCACTTGAACATTCATTGTTATCTATTTGAGGATGATCCGTCCGTCTATGCTTGTCCTGCACGTAACACTGACTCCAATCGCATCATAAAGCTTGCTATTATAATGCGTTTGCAAATATTTAAGCCTATCATCACTCGCTTCGGTGAACAATTATGTATGTATGTACGTATGTCCGTCTATAGACCTGTATATGTACGTGCATGTGTTTATTCGTGCGTATGTACGTGTACATGAGTAAACAAAAAAATATATATATAACAAAATTTAAAATTTGATACAATTTAAATTAAAATGTACAATACAATTTCAAAACAAATCAATCTATCTATGTGATAACTTGGCTACTAAAGCAAGGTCCGGGCGTTGATTTGTTCTGAAATTTTATTTTAATTTTTAATTTTATTGTATTGAATTTAAAATTTTATTATATATGTATATATTTTTTGTTTACTCATGTACACGTACATACGCACGAATAAACGCATGCACGTACGTATACAGGTCTATAGACGGACATACGTACGTACATACATAATTGTTCACCGAAGCGAGTGATGATAGGCTTAAAGATTTGCAAACGCATTATAATAACAAGCTGTATGATGCGATTAGAGTCAGTGTTACGTGCAGGGCAAGCATAGACGGACGGATCATCCTCAAATAGCTAACTATGAATGTTCAAGTGGCAAAAATTAGTTTACATATTTTGGAAGAAGAAATCTCCGAAGATGATATGAGACGGATCGAACGACAAATGTTGAAACTACCAGTTATCTCAGAATGGGTAAAACAAAAATCAAAAGAGTGGGAGATAACATTCATATATGGGTGAAGGATGTCGGCTCTGGGGAACTGACATCGATGACTTTCAGTCGTATGTAACAAACTTCAAGGGAAATAAGAAAGCAACTCTCGAAATTGATATGATCCGAGTGGAAAATTATCATGATTGTAATAAAGCTGAACTGTTGGGGAACGTTTTTTTCCAAAGAACCAAAGAAAACCTTGAACGTTTGAAAGAATTCCCCATTGATGAAAAACAGAACGACATTGAATTTGAGAAGCTTCGAATAATTAAAGTTCAAGAAGAAGAAGGATTACATTTGTGGACTCGAGGGCACGGAACAGCCTTTGGTATTCGCAACAAAGATATGGTGGATTATATGATAGATTTTGAGAGGAAACTTACACATCATGATGCTTGGTATGGGTGGCTGTACGAGCCATCCTGTAATCGAAAAAACGAGTAAGAAGTCATTGGTGATGTCAGCAAGATCCGTAAATAATACTAATAAAAATATGTAAATTCCTAAATCAATTGTTTAAAATAACCTAGAACTCAAAGGTTAAGCGGAGAAATTGCATACATTGCGTTGGTTGGAGGTAGTTTCGAAGTTGTTGAAGTCAGTAGGAGAATATATTCCAAGGGGTGCAACGGTACCCATAAACCTATCTCGGGGTAAATGCTGCATATGTGTGACAGAATTGTGAGATATAAATCACAGAGTCCGACGAGAATATACTCAGTCAATATTGGGTTACTGTTGTGGAAGGATGGGTTATAGCTCAAGTCCTCGATTGTTCGAAAGAAATGGGGTGATGAGGGTATGTAAACTTTGCAAGAAAGAAATAAAATTGAATAAACATAAATCCACGAGTAACGTGTGGAGACATTTGAAACGCTGTCATCGTGAAGAGTTTGAAAAAAATATTGGAAAGAAAAAAGGTGGATCAACTATGCAAGTCGTCAAAGGATGGAGTGTAAGGAGATATTGACGAAAAAAATGTGTTAGATCTAGTATGAGATGAAGTCGCCCATTTGTATGATGATGGAAAGAAATATGAATTACTTGTAACATTCAATTTATCTAAGATTGAAAAAATCTGACCTCTCTGATAACATATATGAGTCGAGATTGATTGAACTGCAAACGATAGACCAAAATGTAGAGACAAGTGGAGGTATGTATTATGCGTTGAATAAAACAATGACTGAATCTCGTACATAAGTTCGGTTAGTTTAGGATAGGATGCTTACTTCTTTAAACATAACATAGCATGAAGCTGATGCACATAAAATATCTTGTATCAACAGCAAGGGATGTTGTTCTATGGGTTAGGTTAGGTTGGGAAGTTATTAATGCATCCGGCAGTGCATGGTAACCCTTTTGCACAAAATGTATGTAAATGCCTACATTATACCGACATCGACCGTGAATACGCCTACATTATACCAGTATACGCCGGCATATGCCGACATATGCCGGCATATGGCGGGATCAAACCGTGAATACGCCTATATTATGCCTGCATATGCCGGCATATGACGGGATCAAACCGTGAATACAGCTACATTATATACCAGCATATGCCGACATATGCCGGCTATGGCGGTATCAATCCGTGATAAAATGCATGAAAAAATCCCGAACGTTGGAGGAAACCGAATTATCAAATGGGGTAATGAAAGGGTGTCGAGTATAAGAAGTGTAAAAATTGCATAATAAAATCAAATGTATATCTGACTGTTTCAAAATTATTGGTGATGAAACATAAGGAGAGAGAATCATGTCTCAAACGTTTGATTGCTAGGAGAATTATGTATATTTCGGAAATCTGCAGAAATATAAAGAATGGAAATGTTGATAATAGCAGGAAGAAATCTGGAACGATTCGATGTCATAAACACGTAACGGTAATTAAAAAATTAGCGTCCATGAAAAGCTCGCTGAAGACTAAGAAACAACGTTTTGGTTACAGGGATACGACTACAAGTATTGCATACACTTCTCCCAGAGGTCGTCGTTTATTCTAAAATGTGTACTAAAAGCTTTAGTCTAGAACACCAATATATCGGAGAAAAACCTGCACCCAGATGATAAATCCTACACCGATATGACGAGTCGACAGTTTCAGGTGAGGAATAAATATACGTCACTGATAAAGAACCCACAGAGTGTCATTGGTACCAAGGATCAAGATAACACAAGAGAGGGAGGTCGAAGTCATTACTTATGTTTCGCCAAGATGCTCACGTCGAATTTTCGGTGTGAAAAAGTTATGTTTTTGTATAAATGATATCCCAATGCACCCCCCAACGAGTTCCAAAAACACGCTGTCAACCCGCTCCTAAAAAACTGCTACGCCATCGGCCTCGAAACAGTCATTATGATCCTTAGAGAAAAAAAAAGTCAGAATTTTTCATCCACTCCAAGTTGGATTCTTTGTGCTTGAAAAGGCAGAAGCAAAAGTCTACAGCTTCTTCTATGACACACTGATGCCACGCTACGGTGACATCGTCTCGGACACTGACTCGTTGCTGATCATGTTCATAGGCGTGGCCGACATTGAAGCGGAAGTGCTCCAATCTCCCCTGGCTGAATACATGGACTACTGAAAAGCGAAAAAGCTGATGACTACCCGAGTGAAATCATCTGCTCACAACCCAAGTGTTACATCATGTTGCTTGATTCCGATGCAACAAAATCGGCTGCTAAAGATGTCAATTACCAAACTCAAGCCAAAATCAAACATGAACAATACAGGGACATTCATAATCAGAAAACATACACACACTTTGAGACAATACCAAACATTCGTGCGCAAGCATGCAAACTTCAAACTGTACGCACTATCAAAAACTGCCTCAGTAAACTTGAGAATAAGCACTACTATCTCGACGCATGCACACTTCTTGCCTATGGCCACCCGGACATATCCAAAAAATCCATTGGAAATAAACTTACCGTCACTAAAAAGAGGAAGTGATATGCCTTGGCTAATGAAATCGACGAATAAATGGATTTAACATGAAGAAGACGCAAGCCGGGTGAGACCGTCTTTGACGTATGTAGTCGACTTAATGATGAAAGTACGTGTACCTCAACAGGTTTTATCCTGTAAATGATCATAAATTGTAAATAATCCTTGTATGCTCTTATGTATATAGAATATAAAAATTATACTAATGAACTTGTCTCATCGTCCACCCAAATATGCCATTGAAAAAAAATGCATTGGAAAGAACTGTAACGAAACCTATGAAAAACGATGTAAATTTATCTATGTAAATCAAATAACTATATATAATTGACCATGATTGATTGTCCACCTGTTATATGTTTTTCGAACATGCGTGAATGATGTGCCATAACCCTGAAATTGTTCACCTGCATGTGTATTTAAATCAATTAATATATATGTATAAATAAACTTTGTCTCATTGTCTACAGAAAAAAATAATGTGAAAAACTACATGAACGTATCTGCAAATGTTTGTTTCTTAGCATTGGATCCTGATGAATCTATGAAAATATATACATTAAATGCGATAAAGCGAGTGGATTTAATCAATAATATCAAACATGCAGTATAAAATATCAAGTATAAACAATGGCTTCTATTCAAATAAGTCATTCAATAACAAACATAGTAATATATATCATGCCCTCCTACTGCGCGAAATATTCCATAACAATCATATACAGCGTTGGCAAGACCTAATAACGTACATCTATATAATCCGTATGTAAGCAATCGTAAATGAAAGCAACCAGATACCGTAACGAAACTGAAATTTACCGTATGGAAAAACAATTCTCCATGAGGACCATATATCACGAGATAAAATCTTTGTGTGACCGCACATCCAAAGATGAATTCGCCGATTGTCATAGCTAATTACCACTTGCGGTTGAACTATAGCAATCGCTTCTACTTGCGTTTCGGCTACCCCATAAGCGATTGACCAGAATAAAACTAAATAAACCTTCAAGTATAAGGCCCAGGCGAATAAGTCGGTCACATCAAGAAATAATATATATCATAACAAATACATTGCCCGATTCACAAAAAAACTTGCGTTCATGGCGATCTTATGCATCTGACCCCCTCCCCTCTCCCCCACCCGTCCCAGGCAGTCTCTATGAACCATCAGTAACTAACTTGACCACAAGATCAATTTGTCTCAACATATAACTACAATGTCCAAGAAATACAGAGACTAAGACAGACACATTAACAAATAATATAATTCATAACAATTACATTCGATAATAGGTTCAAAGATCTAGTCATTCTATATCTAATTCCTTCACTTGCGTTTTGGACACCGCCTTATTATTGCCTATCTTATTTCTTCACTAAAAACATATTTGGCACCCTTAATTATTGCCTATCTATAATCCTTCACTAAAAGCATATTTGGCACCCCTAATTATCGCCTATCTATAATCCTTCACTTGCGTTTTAGGTGCGCCTGACTCCGGTCAACCCCTCCCCCACTGCTATTTATTCCTATCTATAATCCTTCACTAATCCGCGACTTGGTGCTATATATACTACTTTCCGGTTGCGTGGTTGCACTAGCATACACACTGACTTACTTGTATTGTACTCGATGTTTAGTTTTGCGGATTCAGCCTCGCATATATTTAGCATCATCTGATGAGCATCGGTATGTGAATTCGGCCGGACCTGTCGTCTGCATAGGTAATCGCGTTAACGCAGCAGCTGCCATTGTGACACACAACACCGCTAAGAAATAGTCGTTCATGTAACCTGTCCACGTACACATTGAATAGAATAGGAATAGGGATACCTCCCTTCCTAATCCCATTACTTGTTCAAAACGGGTTTGACATAGAACTTCCCAATCTTAAGACACATTTTTGCTGCTGATACCAATACTTTAGTAGATTAACAAGGTCCGACGTCCGGCTTTCAATACGTTCCTGAACACTGTCCAATAATGTACACAATCAAATTCTTACTTAGCATTTGAAAACAATAGCATACATAGGAGAGCCTTCACGGACAAAGTAATTAATCGTTTGTTTTAACATGAAGATAGTCATTCTAGTCAGTTCCATGTCGAGGTTTGAACCCAAATTGGTTAGATGTCGTTTTCAGAGTCACCAAGCCTGCTCTGTCTAACTATTTTTTTGCAGCTTCGATTCAGCAGGAGCATTTGATATTAGTATGAAGTTACCTCCATCGGCCTCACGTTTTGTCGTCAATTTTATGAACAGTTTCACGACAGCATCAATAAGTAATTTAAGAAGGTTATTAAGTTAAAGGCAGCCAGTGCCGGTAACAGACATAACATGCAGAAGCTGAACAGAACCATACTTGAATACTTCCCCAGGTACACCGTCCATTCCCTTCGCTTTGCCTCTTTAAATTTCCTGACCGCGGTGCTACGCTCCCACATGCAAACATTATCACCATCACTGTCTCGATTGAGGGCCTCCTTAACAAGGTACGAGTCTGTGTCTTTGTTGACACTTTTCATTTTACCATCAAAGTGGTTGCGGCACTTATCAGCAATATTGACCACTCTTGTTATGCTATTCATACCTTGAGAAACGGAGCTATTTTTGGTTTGAGATTTTTCATTCATTCCAAAAATCCATCATCCACTCACTAATCATTTTCTTCGGCATGTTAACTGCACGTAAATCATCCGCGTGTATCTCACAGTAACGCAATGCGTACCTGCAGACATAATTCCATTTATTCCGCTGTATACGAGGCCTGTTCGGGTTGACCAGCCCTTCGCCATTGCACATAATCCGCTTTGCTTGCCTCTTGTAGGTCAGCCACATGACTGTTTCACCCTGCGTCCTGTACCTTTCTCTTGGTGTTCGCACTTCATACTATGCGATGCCAGATAGGCAGCTGCACCACAAATGCGCTCGTAGAGCTCGTCTAACCAGTGTCCGTCAGTTACTGCATGGATCCGCAGAAACTCTGGTATTAAGGTCTCAAACTGATTGATAAGTACTGAACAGATCATATTAGTACGTCTGTGCAACGCCATGGAATTGGCAACGAAAAGACTGTGTGGCTGTATCCCTATTAACAATTACAGGGAGCGCGCGTAATGAGAGCACTACATGGAGCGGCATGTGATCTTACAGAGGCGTGTAATCCCATACAAACCATCGACTAATATTGTTGGCAATTGCTGGGGTAAGGTGTTAGTGATCCAGCCATTTTACAGTTCTCCAGTTGTGATTAATACGAGTGTGTGTGTCCTGTGGTAACTGTGTAGCATCCACAAAGTGTGGTTCATTATCTGTCCGAAGTACCTGCCATTCATTGAAAGTTTTGCTGCCTTGGTGGAAATTGAAATACCCCATAACACAAACATGATCATATCCTGATCCTCCATGGATGGCCTCTAACTTTATATTAAGCACTCTTTTTGCATTCATTGATATTTGATCTATGTTGTCGTACAGTTATATATATTTGTAACTATTATGTCGCTGGAAACGGGAATCTAGAGTCATTCGGGCGGTGCGGTAGGGATTGGCCGGAGTCAGACGGCAGGACCGGAACTGGTTTGGCACGTGAGTCAGCTAACAGGGAGTCCCCGTACGGGGAATAGCGGGCTGAATGCCGAGCTGGTGACCTAGATTGGCAGTTTGTATATTTTGAACATTTAAATTTTTATTGTAATTAGATGTTTATTGTATTTATATATGTTTTTTCTTCTTTAGATGGTTGTATTGGGGTATAATTGGTCACTAACTGATGTTCGTTATATATATTTATTCAGTTCTGGTAGGGATAGTGTTATACAATGTTTCTGTAGGGGTGCGGTAGAAGACGCCCTAGGAAAAAAGTTGGATGCACTCATGGAAAATTAGGTGAGATTGCTCTTACCTGTTCTTTGTCCTATAAATTATCCGTGTAGCATGTTTGCTTTGTTTGAGTAAACGTATCGTTATATGTTTTATGTCTGTATTATGTTTCTATATATTTTCGGTGTATATTATGTTCATATTCTCATTTAATTGAGGGTATAATTGACTCATTTTTCAGGGTGGAATGCTTGATACCAGCTTAATATTGAATTTAGGCTTTGTTTTGTGTTCTCCATTTATTTATTTCATATGTATATAATATCTATAGGAATAGAATGGTTTATTAGTCTGTTAGTTGGCGAGTTGATGTTTGTATTTTAGGTTGATGCTACAGCTTCGTTTGAGAATCTATCAACCCCATAATACATTATCCAGGTTTGAACCAGATATATCGGTGTTCCATTGGCGCGGTGTTCCAATAGGGAGAGTACCTGAACGATATGGATTTATTGTAAGTTATTAATTTGTATTATATATATTCAGTAATTATCGTTTGATATATGTTTAATTTTGTATTGTTTTTGGAATTTTGAATAGTTATCTCAAACAGTTATAAGAATTTTTGGGATATTCTAGGTTTGCATCTTCCATATAGCACAAATTTTTCTTCGGGCTTAATTGGTCGGTTATTGAATCATTTTGGTATTTTATATGTATATA
Organism: Gammarus roeselii; assembly: GCA_016164225.1. Lineage (NCBI taxonomy): Eukaryota > Metazoa > Arthropoda > Malacostraca > Amphipoda > Gammaridae > Gammarus > Gammarus roeselii. Next base: position 10,910 of record SDVV010023728.1, read on the forward strand.
TGACATTCTGTTACGATTGAGCCGTGGTTACTTTAGTTAAAGAAATGTTAATTTATCCCTGTTTTGGATTGAGTTGGAGAGTAATTTTTATCAGATTTTGTATATACTATAGCGTGTTCGTGTAGAAGTATTCCACACCGTTTACTATAGGTTTCAGCGAATGTTGCTCGCATGTCCTGGTATCTTATTCACGTCAGTTGTTTGGTTGGTTACATGATATTTTTTTCGTTCGTCACGGTTTTTAATGTATGTTTTGGGTATGGTAGAGAATTGATCTTCTTGCTTTGTTATAACTCGATAGTTTCAGTATGAGTCTTTCAATTTTGTATATTCTCTGTACAGTTTACATCTTCGATGCAAGGTTCTGTTTATTTTATACATTATCAGAAAATTTGAAATATTAAGTATGTATCTGCAATGGAGAACATTATCTTAGGCATAAGCTAGTTACAAGTTGTATACTTCTAGTGTTTCATATATCTTACATCCAGGCAATAATGGCGTGAATTTCATAGATATAGAAGATTCGATTCGTTACAAACTTGGTCTTGCTGTTAGCTTATTTTATGTTTGTTGTAGAATCATACTCCAATGCTTAGGAGGAGTTAGAAAGTCCCCTAAGCAATTTCTCGTTGTTTTTAGGCCTATTCGTGTAAGTAGACTGATTTGCCGTGATGGATACCATTGTGTATTACAATTTTTTATGTGAATTAGAGCAGAGTTGAGAATTTTATTTGGCTAATAGGTGTCGTAGTAAAAATCACATTATTCTCATGAACACAGTGTTAAATGTCAGATATTTTCGGTATGGCTGTTATGTTAGTATACAATCTTAGTCATGCACCAGATCACGTGGGATATCGGAGTAGGATATATCATATGGGTGTGGTAGGATACACCGTGTATAATAATTAATCGTGGTCGGGTAGGGTATAGTAGAGAATCTTATTTATCTATTTTATAGATGTTGGTGTATGTTTTGATTGGTTATCATAGGAATATATCTAAATCAGGTATGTCAGAAATTTTCGGTATGGCTGTTTAGTATACGATCTTAGTCATGAACCAGATCACGTGGGATATTGGAGTAGGATTTATCATCTGGGTGTGGTAGGATACACCGTATATAAAACGTAATCATTGTCTGTTGGGGTATAGTAGAGAATCTTATTTATATATTTTATAGATGTGGTTTTATGTTTTGATGGGTTATCATAGGAATATATATTTAAATCAGGTATAAATTCACCTTTTTTCATGGAATGTTGGGTATAAAATACGTTTAATTGGATGCAATGATCCAAAATTTGGTATGTTTCACCTCTCGACATTGGATTTGGGTCCGGTTCTAAGTCGTCTTGGTGAACTAATCTACCATTTATGTAGAGTGTTTGTATTAAAAAATTTCATCAATTTAATGTACATCTCAATTATGTTATCCTCTCGCACGTCTTTACTGGCTGCTTATTCCCACATAGCTTACTTATTTAAATGTTTGTGATCCGTTTGCAGTTTATACACTTAGGAGTTGATTAATGCTTTCTAATTCAGGATATCCGAATTATTCGAGCATTCACCAGCTACACTGTTACATTTTTCACTATAGATTTGTAAAGTAAAGGGGCCGTAAGCCTAACCCATCCTAACCTATCCTAACCTAATCTAACCAAGGATTGTATTTTTTACCCCGTTTTCATACATATGTCATGTATTTCTTCATTGATTTAAGCTTTATTCATATCAAATCTATCCACTAACTATGAAATTTTTACCAATCTTTTACCAGTTTAGATACC
>SDVV010023729.1:0-12705 GCA_016164225.1 Gammarus roeselii
TATAAGCAACACCAATCCCTAACACCAGGCAGTGGCCTGAGTTTGCTAACGAGTCTATTTAGAGACATACCGCGGCTCATGTCGGTGCCTCTTATTAAGTGATAGCTCATGCTTACTCTAAGTACAACAAATGAAACATACGAATATGATACCTATGTTTCATGTTACATACTATTCCATGGGTATATAATATTTAACAACAACTTATGCTGTGTCATTGCCAATGGACTATTACTACGGTCTTTGCCTACCATCCTGTTGACGATACCAGATGGATTTCTTGTGTAGAATTCTGCTGGTCAGAGAGATTTCTTCCTGGCGACAGGGCTCATGGTGTTTGGGTGTGTATGTGTGCGTGTGTGTTGTGGATGGTGATTCAAACATATATTTAACGCCCGACTGGTGTAACAGAGAAATCAGCAACACGAGTTTGCCTTCCTTGCGGTTTTCATTAGAACAGACTAGGACGCCCTTCCGGTCCTGGTCGTGATAACTTAATGAGACTGATTACTTTCTTTGGACCTTTTATTATTTGTTTGAGACTAAAAGGCGAGCCACATTGGGAATGGCACAGGGCAAGCAAGCCCTGTTAGCCCGCCGTGTTTGGTACGGCCGTTCCTACTCCGCCTTGAAACACCCCAAACCTCTCAAACCTGACCTGTTACCTGATCTAGTTGCAATGTATCTGGTTCCTTCGTAGTGTTTTTGCTGGGGTTTGCTAGAGCTAGTGCACGAATGCTGTGGTCGGAGTTCTTGGTGCGGTCAGAGTATAAGGGACTGCCCAAGGCAAGAGTTCTGATCTTTTTGGTCTTCTTCATCATGTTGTGAACAGTGTTTACTAAGGCTGGTAGACTAGTTTAGAGGTCGGAACTACGGGTTCGGACAGTTATGAGGGCTGCATAAGGCGATCCCTGATAGACCGTTGTGCTAAGCACAAGGCCGCGTCTTCCTCTGTCCTGCATTTTGAGCTGCTTCCACTTGCATTGTTATCTCGTCGTTTTCGCTTTTGTTGTCTATGACTGGTTAGTTTAGTTAGTAATTTTGAATGTTCGATGTAACGACCATTTGGAGGTGGATAAGGAGTGTTGAGGACTCGTCAGAAAAAAAACTCCACCCCGTCGTATTCGGTAAGGTCACCCACATCCCGTCCTATTCCCGAACTCTTTCAAGTTGCTCAGCTTAGCGAGGTCCGCTGCTCCCTGGATTGTTAGGCTAGTAGTAGACATCGGGAAGGATCCGGTCCAGTCTGCGCTTGAGCGTATCTATGCATTCATTCACAATGACTCATGGTAAGAGTCTGTTCTAGACGTAACAGATTATGTACGTCATGAAGTCAATGCAGGGTCGGATGTTGAGCCTCTTTGATTGTAGCTTCAACCCCTGTTTTCTGGTAAGGTTATAGTTCGATACGAAGAGGTTTCTATGGCATGCTTCAATAAAACCTTTTAGGATTTTGAAAGTCTGTTTGGGTTGTCCTCTTTGTCAACGTTTTTCTAAGGTGAACAGTTTATGTTCGCTAAGTCCCATCCGATGCACGTTCTGTCTCAAGGTTGTGATAAGTTTGTTTGCCGTAGCCAGAACCTTTTCTAGCCATTCTGCTTCTTGGACTGGACAGCAAATTCCAAAAACTGTCTGGCAAGGCTTGTCATTTGAAAGTTATTTGAACTGTCTTCCTATGTAACTGAAAACATTGTGTGCCATGTCATACTTCTCTGCACTGCCTGTGGTTAGGCTGATGTTGACTCCGATCCAATTACCCGATGAAGAACAGTGTAAAGATCCGTTCGCACTATCTATGTGCACGACTGTGCACTTATCGATGTCGAACGATATTCGACATGGCTCCGACCACTTTTCGATTTGGTCGAGATCATGCTGCAACAACTCGACAGCTAAGGGGATTGCTGTGTTGGCCCCTAGTTTGGTGTCATCAGCAAGCTTCGTTATTTTGCCGACGAGACCGTGTAAATAACGAACAGGTGTGGACCAAGTACTGATCTTTGCGGGACCCAGTTGGACTGGGACTGCCACCCTTCATTGATGCTGCCTTGCGTCTATGTTTTGGGTTTGCTTGCTGGCGCTTTCTGAGTCTGATTGTCAATGGACTGCTCTAGGTGTTCTGTACAAGTTCGACTTTAGCTGGTCTGCGAAATTTTGCAAGCCCATTGCATTGACATATACGTTGTCTCGTGTGAGAAGCTCCCTCTCAAGTTCAAACGAGTCCTAGTGGTTGGAGAATCTAACACTCTACAAGGCGCAGTTCCCTCATCCTTATGACCAAAGAGGTGACTATGCTGTGGGCCTCGTTTGTAATGTTTAGACGAGGGATAATGCCCATGATTATACCTCTGTTGCTGTTCCCCTAGGCACTGTCCATCAGCGATGCGGAGTGGGCCATGAAGATCTCGGTGAAGCCGGATAACCTTTCCGTAGGAAGAGATCATTTCTTTCCGAAAACGTAATGAGCAATTCGCGTTTGTCCGAATACATAGTTGACACAGCACAAAAATATATCTCCAGATCCGGATCGATCCTAGGCCTTCGCTTCTCCCGCATCAGAAAGAAGCCAACGCCTTAGATAGATTGCGGATTGTGGATTAGAGGATATGGCTTTGTGAAGTGAGTTACAAGCCCCGCACAATTGAGTCACAGACTAGGTTGTTGTTGTGTTCATTTTTGTCTAATTGGTGCTGAAAGTTTCGAGCGCTAGATTCTCCGAGTAGTTCGTACTTGTTTCGGGTTAACAGGAGCAATTTGAATCCTGCCGTAGGTGTAGCCTCTGCTGTGCTTGAGATGGTACGGAAACCTTCAAAAGTGTTTTAGGATCTTTGCGAGTTTGTTCGGCTTCTGGGTTGATGAGGGCTTTGGTCTCCTTTACGGAAGATCTGTTCCCCCAAGGGTATGGCCGTATTGAGGGTGTCCTGTGTTGAGGACTGGACTCCAATTGATGGATTCAGGGTCCCCATTGGGTCTAGGGGGCCCAAGGTTTGGTTTTGAATCCTCGCCAGTTTGTTTTGTTCCTGGATAATTTGTGTTTGAAGTTGTTTATCTCGCGGTTGTTTTTACTGTGAATTGGCAGGTACTGTTTGTGGTGGCGACAGCTTGTATTGACGACTTTAGCTGTTGTTTCCTTGCACCGGAGTGTTTTGGTTTCCCTGGTCTCCTTCCCAGAATTGGACGGTGGGAGGTTTGACTACTTACTTTAAATTAGGTTCCTGTTTGCTACCCAGGCGCAGGGGCTGTGCGCACGGACTTTAGTTCACGAATAGAAATAGTTTCAATATACTCAGTAAATAAATAAAGTATGGTAGCTAATATCGATGGACTGCTGGCATCGGAACTGTTATAAACTCTGCGGCAAGCAAAAGGTCGTTGAAAGCAAAATCTTCTCACTTGTTTGACTAAGTTTTAGTTCAGAAAGACACTCACCGTGATCAGTGTTTCTTTCGCTGGAAACACTGATGCAGGCGAATAACAAGCAAGACTCCCGATCCACTTGTTTGACTAAGACTAAGTTTTAGTTCAGAAAGACTTACTCACCGTGATCAGTGTTTCTTTCGCTGGGAACACTGATGCAGGCGAATAACAAGCAAAACTCTCTATCACATTCCCAGCTTTCCCGTCAGGATTCCGCTGGCAGTTGCCCCGTTTCCAAACAAGATAAAATGAACCAACTAAATTTCAACATAAACTAAATTCCATTGGACCTGCATCATGTTGCCTTGATCGTTGTTACCCTTTGCCTCAGTACTCATTTCTCTTTCTTCCTTGTTCGTCTTCTCATCTCTTGTCTTTCTTCTGGACTGCGTATCGAGAGACATTGCTATCGTCAGAGGAGGATAAAGCATTCCAATAAAATATTATGTTATAAACATCTTCGTGTAAATAGAAAGACCTATAACCGGCCTTAATCAGTAAATGACAGTGACAGAAACCTACTGTTTTTTCACATGCTGTAGAAGGTTCTTGTGTTTTCATAATGTAATAAATAGATTAACACTCGCAAATATCGGCACGATGATTTATCTCATCACATTTCTCCACAAATAAGTACCAATTCAGTTAGTACCAGACAGGTATAAATTACTACAAATAATTTCTCCCCTTTAATGGTAATTAGAGAGATAAAATTTAGTTAACATTCGACCAAACAATTGCCGTTCGATGATGATTGGTTTACGTCACCTCTCACGACCCTGCCCTTGGTGCCCACCTTACCATGGGCAACCTTTGCAGTTACCTCTCTTTGCTGCCATGCTTTGCATCCCTTATTTTCTTCCTCCCTTTGTTGCCTCTCTATTCTGTATCCGTTTATTGCCTACCTTATCTTCGCTGCCTTCCTTTGCTGTGCCCATGTGCTTTTTTTATCAACTTCCTGCTTTTACTGCATTTATCAGCTTCTCATCCATTTTCTATTTTCGTATGCTGCTTCTTTTTGCTGCCTTCCTTTTCTGCGTACTTTTACCATGTCCTGCTGCTGCCTCCCTTTGCTATCTCCCTTTGCTTCCTTTCTTTAGCGCATCCCATTGCTGCCTCCCTTGGCTGCTCTCTTGGTTACCTTCCTGTACTGCCTCGCTATGCTAACTTCTTTTGCTGCAGCCCATTGTTGCCTTCGTTTGCTTATTTAACTTGCTGCCTCCCTCATCTGCCTCATTTTCCTTCTTCCTATTACTACTTCTCTTTGCTGACTTTTTTTCCTGCCTCTCTTTGCTGCTTCCTTTTGCTACCTTCGTTTCTTATCTTTCATTTGCTGCCTCCTCTTGCTGCCTCCCATATCTGCCCCTTTTGCTATCTTCTTTAACTACTTTAATAAGCTGCCTTCTCTTCTTCCTTTATTTGCTTCTTGTATCGGTTCTTCCATTTTCTGCCTCGTTACTGCTTCTCTTTACTGCCTCACGGGATTTCATCTCTTCTGCATCCTCCCTTCGCTAATGCCTTCCTTTCGCTAGGTTCAATTGTTGCCTACCTAACTTCGTCGCTGCCTTTTATTACTGTCTCCATTTGTTGCCTCTCTTCGTTGCCTCCCTTCGCCTCTGCCTCTCCTTCCTGCCTCCCTTTTCAGACTACATGTAATGCCTCCCTTCGCTGCTGTTACTCGACATTCATTCGTTAGAAAAAGTGAAGGTCCTCCCCAGCGTGTTTTCAAGGTCAGTTGCCTCATCTCAGCGCCTCCCTGACTGCCATGAAACAATAGTTGCCATTTGACCGGAAGGTAGCAACGCCGCGAGTACCAGGTATACATAAATTCTCTGTATTTGTTGAGTAAATAACACATTCACATTAATTGCATATAAAAAAAGTTCTTAACAACTGAACACTCGTGGCGTCCAGGGCTGAACGGATGCTCTGCGATGATCTTTCTTCAGGATCGTGATCATAAAAATAGGATGTTGTCGATGGCGCCGTCTCAGTTACTGTTGCCTATGTAACGCTTTGATGGACTGCAGGGATAACAGCGTCATTTGCCAACACTCAAAGCCAATACTCTGTTTGTATAGTTCACAACTTTTTACTTTCTGGATATTTGTCTGCTCAGATGTATTATACATGTGATTCAAACTGTCCTGACAGGTACCGTAAATGTGATGCAAGCTACACTGCATGACTGACACCGTCTGTGCGATACACGCTACACTGACAGGCACCGACGTGCGATTTACGCTGCACTTACAGGCACTGACGTGCGATACAAGCTGCACTGACAGGCACCGACGTGCGATACACGCTGCACTTACAGGCACCGACGTGCGATACACGCTGCACTTACAGGCACCGACGTGCGATACAAGCTGCACTGACAGGCACCGACGTACGATGCGCGCTGCACTTACAGGCACCGACGTGCGAAACAAGCTGCACTGACTGGCACCGACGTGCGATACACGCTGCACTTACAGGCACCGACGTGCGATACACGCTGCACTGACAGGCACCGACGTGCGATGCGCGCTGCACTTACAGGCACCGACGTGCGATACAAACTGCACTGACAGGCACCGACGTGCGATACACGCTGCACTTACAGGCACCGACGTGCGATACAAGCCGCACTGACAGGCACCGACGTGCGAAACACGCTGCACTTACAGGCAACGACGTGCGATACCAGCTGCACTTACAGGCACCGACGTGCGATACACGCTGCACTGACAGGCACCGACGTGCGATACAAGCTGCACTGACAGGCACCGACGTGCGATGCACGCTGCACTGACAGGCACCGACGTGCGATGCACGCTACACTGACAGGTCCTGAAGGCGTGATAAAAGCTGCAATGCTCGAACTCCGTATATGTGATACAAGTTGCACTGACGGGCACCGTATGTGTGCTACAAGCTGCACTGACAGGCACCGTACATGCGACACAAGCTCTACTCACAGGTCTCGAATGTATGATAAAAGCTGCACTTCTCGAGCACTGTATATGTGACACAAGTTGCACTGACAGACACAGAATGTATGCTACGAGCGCCTCTGGCAGGAACCGTGGTTGGGAAACAAGCCCAAGTGACAATTTTGGTATGTGATGCAATCCCCACTAGCAGACACCGTTTGTGCGATGCAAGTGACTTTAATTCATATTAAACAACAGTTATATTCATGATGCTCTTTATTTAATCACAAGATTCCACATCCATTTGTAAATGCCTTAGCTGCTCTAGCATGAATTGTGCTTCTGCTTTAAATCAATTCAGACATGAAAACATTGGCTAAGTTTTACATTGCATTAATTAACGGAGTGGCTTGTCATAAGCTGTGGCAATCGTCAACAGGCTAAGCAGCACTAAGAAGCTGTCATAGCCAGTAGGGATAGACAAGTTATTCTACCTACCATAATGGTTCGTTGCTCAATGAAACTATTGTTCAATTAAACTCCACATCAAACACGCTTGTTTTTATGGAAGAACACGTTTTCCTAGCATTGCATTTTTATTGCTTCTAGCCGCTGCCGGAGATACAAGCTGTTGCTTCATAGCAATACTCACCCTAATATTGTAAAGGGCAAAGCAATATGCGACTTCTTTTTCGGTCTGTGTCTAAAAACACAAGGTTTTAGAGCGCCGCACCTCCTCCATGGGCAGCTACATAATGATAGTTCTAAGTGTAGGCATGTTTTTCCGAGCTGTGTAATCGTGAGGCTATTCTCAGCAAGCAAGTAAAGCGATCCAGAAAGCATCTGCATCCAAGACTTGATTATTAATTAATTAGGAGGAATAATAAATGAGCTACTCAATACAGCAGTGGCTGCATACGACACTCCATGAGAAGCAGAGTCGGACGCTTCCAATAGCTCGTTCGGGACTCTGAAAACAAAGAAACAACTTCGAATTTCTGCAAAATTCAGTACAAATACTTGTAAAATTAAGAAAATTAGTAGTAGTTTTCTTCACTTTTGATTGTTCTGAGGCATCAAAGCCATTTTATCTTCCGAGAGTGCAACATGCTTAGAATATATTTCATCTTAGCTCTAATCAGCTGAGGATTGTATTGGAAACCATTTGACGTCTGTTAAATTACCGTGGCAGTCTCAGCAGGACCAATTCATCCCCGTTTGGAAAGTCAGAATGTTTTCTTTTCCTCTACTGATAGTGGAGTCTCGTTTCTAGTGCGGTGGATGTGTTTTTCTGTGTCATCACGTACCTTTGAAAAGCTTTTAAAGACAGTTCTTATTGGGCAATTTATTACTATAAACTTCAATCTCCTCGATAGCAAATTGTACAAATTGTCAAAAGTACTCCAGCCGTCGCCGCCGCCCCTGCACCGCTCAGCATGGAGATACAAGCAGGATGCTGTCTGCTAAGGTAGCGGCCGAATACAAAGCCACATCAAGTCTTTTAAGAGGATTGGAATTAGGCCTGACTTTTTATTTGAAAATAAAAGATTATGCTTAGTCAGGGGTATCAAGTGGGGGATTCGATACTCGTGACTAAGCAGAATATATATTTTTTTCAAATAAGAAGTCAGGCCAAATTCCAATCCTCTTAAAAGTTTTGCTTGCGCATTTTTTATCTGCTGCTTCCACATAATCCTCTGTCAGCCACAAACCAATCTACGAACAACTTTAGCCTGCCTCATCCTTCGCGAGGACCATAGAGCCCACCCTTTCAAACGTATCACCACTGCACTACCAAATTGGACAGTCTTTAGACGACTGGTCTATAGTTCCATGGAGCTTAACCAAAATGGGGCAGTCTTTGTTGGGCAGATGAACACTGATAAAGTAGGAGCAAAGAGAATAAACTACACAAAAAGCGGATCCGGGGGCTGGGATTCGTCAAATTTGAATCACCTGCTGGGGAATGGATGTATAGTTCCTCCAAATAAAGGAATCAACTAGAGCCTGCTCGTCTTTGTGTACTTTGTTGTCTTTGGTAATAGCCTTCCTTCTATTATGCTCCCTATTCATTTCTACGAAATGAAATTAAATATTTCATTCAAGTCCTTCAGACAATAACATCCTCACATCGGAGAGGTTGTTATTGAAAATGGTGGCTCATGGTGACTGATCCATCTTATGCCTCACAAAGCTCGAGTTCAAAGCACTCTTGGCTGTTTCCTCTTTAAGTGTAGCCGCCCAGCTCAATAATAATTATTAAAGGCAATCACTGCCAACCACGATTTTATTAATGACCGACGGCTTTGTGTGAGTCCGCCCGGCCCAGCATGAGGTCTAAGGTTTTACCTAAAGATGACACTCACCCGTTACTCTCTCTCGAGTGGGTCGGGTTGATACTTGTGTGAATCCATACAAACTGCGATTCTATGTGGGGATATTTAAACACCACTAAAGGTCTATTACATAGCTATACTTTGTTAAATATAAAGAAACAAAAGAAGCCCGGAGACTGACATCCAACCGACCACATGACACAGCCTACTTATAATATGTACCCCGGCACACGGGGACCACACCGCTATACCTTATACCAACTCTACAAAATGAAATGCACAGAAATATGACCGCCAATTTAGAATGTGTACTCCGTCATAGGAGTATTAACCGATCTACTATATATATAAAATAATGCGTAAACCTTGAAAACACAGGCACGTATGCCTAATATTGGTACCGCCGCTTAGTAGTAGATGAATACGTCTATCCTAATAATAAGGCGTGAGCCATAACCACCATAGTAAATATGCACACACGTGCGTAATGACAAGGACCCCTGCCACAAAGACAAGAAAAACACCTTGATAGATTTCCAACCGGCGTTAACCACTGTTTTAACCAATGACCGGGTATTTAACACTTATACCCCTCGTAGAAGTAGACAAAAAAAAATGCAACACCTCACGCTCACCGGGAGGAGTTCATGACCCTTAGCTCTGGGTTCTCGTAGACGATGGAGGAAAACTTCCGGGACCCTTGGCTCTGGGTCCTCGTTTGGAGCTCGTCGACTAACTAGTTCGGAACACAATAATTGTCTGTAGATTCAAGATGTCTAACTCCAATTTGCTAGCTACTCCTTGGAGAATTTCACTCGTGGTAGTCTAACTATTTGCTAGCCTCTATGGTAGGTGAGGAACTGGGCAACGGAGGAGGAGGGGCTCGGCTTGGCAACAACTAACTACGGACGCTTTCACTTTGATATGTTCACATCGTTCTATCTGAGATGTGAAAAAGCCTGGCTACTTGGTGACTCTGTCTTATATAGTGCATAATCGTGTCGTCCTCGCCCACCACTCGCCTGGGAACAGGCCGGTGACCACTCCTCTAGCCAACGTCGCAGTCGCACTAGGCTCACAACACTATATGTAATAAATAGGCTAAGGGCCAACATTCTACCCTTCAGGTGGTGACAAGGCGTCACGAGCTCTCATTGTACCCTTAACATCTCTGTAGCTCAACCCCGATGACCTGTTGCTAAGGGATCGCTGGCCCAACTGTACGTAACGATTCCGTTTATTTGCCAGCCTTACGACCGTGCCTAGTTATCACACCTAACTCAATCGAGAGCGTTTCTATTCATGATATATAGAGACCTCAGGCCTCCAGACTACGGCGTGACTGTTGTGGGCATTCCGTTCTGTTTTTCCCCTTGAAGCGCTGAGTTCGCAGTCTCCCAGGTCAGGCGTCAGTCAGCCTGCCGAAGGTATGTCGCTGTCTGCTCAAAACAATGGTCACCAAGTCAGCGGTTTCTAAACAATGGCTCCCACATCAGCGGTTTCTTCAGAGCGGACGAGGCCTGCTGGTACCCCGTGTCTGTACCCTGCATGGAGTACCTTCAATCAGCATCCTGCAATCAGGATTTCGCAATCAGGATTCCGCCACCAGGACCCAGCGACAGGATCCAGCTACATAAGTGCTCTCTATTCAATTCTCCTGTCCAGGATATTTTCTCCCGTTAAACTCTTTCTGACTAATTCTACCTTTATTCAGTCTCCTCCAAACGTATCTCTGACGAGTACAACTCGGTTATTCATGACGAGTTTTATTTCTAAACGTCTCTTTGCGGGATTTCCCTCAACACAAGATGATAAAAACGCTCAAAACGACTGTACTTCTGCAGCTGTTCACATTCTCTCCTAAGTCAAGAACGACTCGTGGAATAGTTTCCAATCTTAGAGTCCACTCCGGACTTCCTTATTCCTTCATTTTGAAAATATTCCAGTTTGTGTAGAGACGAATCCCTCCCTCTGTTCTTCCTGTTTAGTGGTGCATTTCGTCTCACATCTGCGCAGGCTGCAAATGCCTTGGCCTCTCATTTATCACTCTCCTTTTCTCATATATATTCCATTACAAAATCTGAATCTTCATATCTCCATAACCAGCGTCTCTCTCGGACGACGATAACACTCTTAGCCAACTCTTCCATCTCTCTGAGCTGCTTGTTGTTCTTTCCCAGCTACTTTCTTGCTCGTCTCCTGACGTTGATCTTCTCAACACGCACCATCCTTATGTACACCACCTTGCTCTCCTAAACCTCCAATCTATATTTTCGTACTGCGGACTATCCATCAACCCAGCGTTTCGGCCTGGCGGTGGTCGTACCACGACCGTGCTAACATCCAGCAACAATGACAGACAGTCTACCGATCAACACCCTCCTACCGTGCGTTGGTCCGTCTTTATGGGGCTCCTGGAGGAACCTTACCTTTTCTCTCACACCAATTTGAGTGTCGCCCGCAGTGTGGTGCCATGGACCCGCTTGTCAGACTTCATCAACGAATTCAGTGAGCGTTTCGAAAACAGCAAATGTTTCCAGCGGTCAACTTTGACCTATCTGGTGCTCATGTTCGAACATCCAAGTATGGCATCCCGTACAATTTGGCCTCACCCGGGGGGCTGGACGCCTATTTCAATGGGGTTCGAGCTTTTTCGCAGACAGTCCCTTCTCTGTTTCAGTTTCTTCAGCTCTCTCAGACTCTTGCCCAATTATCTCTGGGATCCATACCTGTGGTATGTGCACTCAGAGAAATGACCTAGTCGATTTGACTAACCTAAACTAGTCTAAGAATATCGTTCCCCCTGCGTGCCACGTCTCTTCCATTTGGACCAATCAGAGCACGCAACCGGCGGCAACGCTGCAAGTTAGTTCAAATACGTCCAGATGCAGGCTGTGACTCCCGCCAGTTGCACCATTGCCTTCTAATAAGTGAGTGCAGCAGCAGTGACTCCAGCTGTGATTAGATAGTATTCAGCAGCATTTACTCATACGTCAAAGGTAAAACAGCTACTGTTTGTTGTGCAAGGCCAAACAGTAGCTGCTAGACAAGTTATGCACAATACAGAAACAATTGCACTCTTTACATGAATCTAGTACTGGTGTCACATAATGCTACAGCTTTATGTGATCATTACCTCATTCACCTGCTAATTGGACGTATATACTTTGAATACTATATCTAGCTGTGCAGGACTGACAAGCTATGTGAATTCAGTGTTCAACCGTGGTGGCGTAATAGTGGTGAAATCTACTTGTTGATGTGAAATGTATTCAAATGGGCATTTCAAATTTAAGTGTGACTTTCCGGCAACGTATTCCTATGTTGAAAATTGTTAAAATGTGCAACATATACGTTGCAACGTAAATAAACGACACGACATAATTTCAATTACTTGGACATTTCCATATAATCTCTTGTACCAAACAACGGGATAATATAAGAGCAGTTCGTCAGGTTACAACAATTGTTGTAGTTTCCTGGGGTGTTCTGGGTCGGCAGTTGAAATGGTGACTTGATAATGAGAAGCCTCTGAACAAATGTATCAGCAGCCTGCATTTGAAGCTACTTTAGTTGCATAGCAGCGACCGAGATAAACGTTAAACACTCCGACAAGCGGAGCACCCATGGAGGCATAGCACCACTAGCTCGGTGCGCTACCTACTGACGTCGAGATGTCTCCCACCACGATTTCAGTTTGAATGTGGATGTCATGTAGGATATAGAGAAATAACTGATGGAGGGAATTCTACATTTATGTGAACTTCGTGTATTAACCTAACTTCTGTAAGGGTGAAATATATTTACTCCATTTTTTACGACATGGTACAGGAGATTTGTGATAAATTTGCCTCAAGGATATGAATGTTACTAACTGTAAATATAATCCATCATTTACGAAACATAGTTAAGGACTTAGCTGCACTGAAAGCAATAACGGCAACGACAACAGCGACACCAGTAGTAGCGATAGCATGCAGAAGCTAAGACGACGGTGAATGCATCGACGGTGACAGGAGTAGCAGCGGCGGCAG
>SDVV010023730.1:0-12705 GCA_016164225.1 Gammarus roeselii
ATAAATTTATATATGAACGTGAAAATCATTTTATAACAATGTGCCACAAAAACTTGAAAACGAAATCAAATGGAAACATCTCCGAGGTACATTTGAAGTTAGTCAAAAAGTATTATACTGTCATTTTCAGAACATGTTTCTGCCTTCCAAAATGGATTTGCGTAATGAATTGGTTATAACCACAACGTTTTCCAAATCCCGTAACATTTTCCGTTGTGCATATCTCTTTGTTGATGATGGGTGGGTGGTTATTAAAATATGTCGTTACATTCCTGCAGTTATGCAATGGTTTCAATGTAGGAACCGAATTATATGAAGACACAACTCAACAATAGGTTGAGATCGATTTATTTGTTGAATCATAATATAGTCAAATAAGGTCGGATATAGCTTCAAGTGAGACAATGTAGATTTATTTATTTAGAAATCTTTGGGTATTTTGTCTACTTTTTTGCATTTTGTGTGCAGGCCAAAGACGCATTCCTCACAATCCTTAGTGCTTCCACGTTATGGCTCCATATGTGCGCTCTGAACATGAATCCATTTTGTCACAGAATTTGATTGTGAGACCCAAGACTGTGCGTGTACCTTACACTGGCTTGGTACCATCGGTCATCGAGTGTCGTTCAGATGGGAGCCCAGAGTTCACGCTAAAATCTTTTCCGCACACGCGCACTATCGCCTCTTCACTTCAGCTCACTGTCATGGCCGGACTCTGTCATAACCGCTAAAAACTTTCAGCGCACGTGGTTTCGCGTTAAACGATGTTTCAGCTCACACGCATTTGAGCCACTTCAATACAGCCCATTGTTAAAATCAGACACGAGTCGTACCATTTTACTGGTTATCACTTTACTGAAACTTCAATAAACTCTCATAACTGCGGAAAAAACAGCATTACGTGCCCTAAAAAAATACGTACGTTTGCCCTGCGGGTTGGAAATACGTAACTTTACCCCGCGGGTTAGAAACACGTACCCCTAGGTTAGATTTGGCTTGGAAGAAAAGTTTCATTAAAATGATAATCAGTAAAATGGTACCCTAGTTAGATTGTTTGCCAGTGGCAGTGCCAGTGGCAGATATGACAGTGGCAGGTCTAACTGAGAAATGCTATGATTGTTCGCTGTTAAAAAATGGTACCGTAGGTAGGTAGTCGGAACAACTTGTAGCTGATATGACAGTTGGCGGAGATGAAAGGGCTGATCTGACGTTAGCTATAAAAGAATTTAGGGCCAGGGATAGCGACCCCTAAAAAACAAAGTAATCATTTTGAAAATGCAAATGTATTTCAATAAGCATGATCATGAGGGACTCACCAACGCAAGATCCGGATCATTTAGTGAATCTTACCTGCTGATGACCAACATTATGCCTAGGAATCAACATTCCTCATGTAAGAAGAATTAATGGTACATCATCATTTTGAAAAGTAGATATTGCGACTATAAAAAGAACAGTACTGTTTTTCATTTTTCTGTTCATCTCTCACAAGCAGTGTTCTACATAGTGTTTGCATTTATTTAGTCAAACAGTTCTTTGCTAGAGGCAAGACGAGTTGGACGAGAAACACTTTGTATTGCTAATAAACTGTCACAGTGAAACAAGTTTGTAATAAACCTGACTCTTCACCACTTGTTTCTTGTTGCCGTACCAGTATATATCTTGGAAACAATTTTATATTGTTTTCCACTATCCCTTGTGAGAGCGCCGGCAGCAGAAGTTTCCTTTGTTGACAAACTTACGAAGCAATATGCTAAATTACAGCTGTGACAATTGAAAGTTAGCCAACGAAAATGACCAGAAGCAACAGTTGTTTGCCGATAACGAGAAGTGAAGTGAGGATGTTTTGGAGTAGACAAAATCTGTCTTGGTTGTTTATATCCATTGAGAGGTTTGAACTCTGAATGCGCATAGTCTGCATTAAACGATCTATGAGATAATTACCATGCAGTTTAAAGATTTGTTATTCCCTATACACATATTTGTGTCCTAATCATGAGTTTCAGGCTCTAAACGCATATCACAATATAACTTCACAGAATAATCTCCCAAAATTAACTTTGAATCAATTTATGACAGTGGTCCGTCAATATTGTTGTCAATGTTAAAACTAAACCACGTACGGTATGGTACTTTCACAGCCAAGCAGACTAGTTCAGATTTGTTCACGCGGCATCGTAGAAGGTAGAGTGTTCGGTGAACAAAAGGCCCAAAGATTCGCCCGGATTAATGGTACATGCGTAAACAATGAAATACTGTTAATATGAGCCTCGTTTGCTGAGGCCAGAGTTCAATCGATCAGCTGGTGTTATTGGGCGCAACATCTGTCACATTCATTATAGCAGTTTGTGTCCATTTCAATGACTGCAACGAGAAAGGCTGCTACAAGTTATCATTTGAATGGTTGGACCAGGGACTCTCAAGCCTGAAAATGACTGTAAATGACATCACATATTAATTCGAAAAGTATGCTATTTTCTGAAAAATGTTACTGATAAATGAAAAGGGTAGAACAGATCCAACAGATTACAATTTAGATGGAAACCCGCAACGGATTATCAGACACACAACTTCACAAAGTATGTTATATTTATCCGAGTATCAAGACAAGGCTATTAAAACTAATTCACGCTGTTAATGTCGCAGTCATGCAGTGCACCCGTTCAGTTTGGAACTGAATGCGTTTATGCGCTGAGAACTGAACAATATGCTGTACTTTCTCCAAATACCGTACTTACGAATTATTTCAATATGAAATCATACATGCAAAGTTGAACAATTTGCATGCACGGTTAAGCGAACACATTCTCCCACATGTGTCCGTTTTTTTTATTCAGCATTCCGTTCTTGAACATGCAACACTAAACTGCTCAGTATTAGATCGTTTCTAAAGGCACAGAAACGTCGTAAACAAGTACCAGTCTATTCTGGGGACAAATTGTTTTGACACTCGAAACACGACAGCATCAATTCCGGACCTATTGGAATGGATCAGATCAACGGCACTGAATGGAGACACTATTGATTTATAACAACATCGTTGGTCAGACCATGCGACACAGAGAGCGTACAAAGGACGGAACATTAAATGGGATGTCAAGGTGAAATAATTGAGATCTAGAATACAAAGATATCAATAGCAACACAAGGAATTTACAATCAGATTGTGTGTTGTCTTTTCCTGAAATAATCAAATTGGTTAAATATTCTTTTTAAGTTACACCACTGCGGGATAATTCCTCTCAAATAGATTTCAATCGGGTATAGGGAAGTGAAGTAAGGTCCCATATAAGGTTGGTCCGGGAGCCCAGCTTTTGCGCTAAAAATATTTCATCTCACGCGCACTATTGCCACTTCACTTCAGCTCCTGTCATCGCCGGACACTGTCATAACCGCTAAAAATTATCCGGCACACGCGCATTTGCGACACTTCAATAACCGGACACTGTCATAACTGGACACTGTCATTACCGCTAAAACAAGGCATTACGTACCCTAACATGATTCGTACGTTTGCCCCGAGGGTTAGAGACACGTACATTCGCCCGCGGGTTAGAAACACGTACCTTTGCCCCGCGGGTTAGAAACACGTACCCCTAGGTTAGGTTAGGTTGGGTAGGAGAAGTTCCAATAAAGTGATAACCAGTGAAATGGTACGACTCGTGACTGATATGACCGTGGCGGATATGACTGTGACTGCTCTGTGTGAGCAATGTTATGATTGTTCACTGTTAAAAAATGGTAATTTAGTTAGGTAATTGGAACAACCTGTGGCTGATATGACATTGGCGGAGATGAAAGGGGCTGATCTGACGTTTGCTATAAAAGAAGTTAGCGCCAGGTATAGCGACCCACTTCTCCTACTCAACCTAACCTAACCTAGGGGTACGTGTTTCTAATCCGCGGGGCTAAGGTACGTACTTCTGACCCGCGGGGCAAACGTACGTATTTTTCTAGGGTAAGTAATTTTTTTAGAGATTTTGACAGTGTCCGGTTTTGACCGTGTCCGATTATGACAGTGTCCGGTTATTGAAGTGACACAAATACGCGTGGGCTGAAACATCGTTTAGCTGAAAGCACGTGTGCTGAAATTTTTTAGCGGGTATGACAATGTTCGGCGAGGACAGTGAGCTGAATTGTAGTTTCGCCAGTGCGCATGTGCTGAAATATTAATAGCGCAAAAGCTGGGCTTCCGGAAAAGTTTCATTAAAGTAATAACCAGTAGAATGTTGCGACTCGTGCCTGATATGACAATGGCGGATATGACAGTGGCTGCTCTGAGTGAGGGATGGTATGATTGATCGCGGTTAAAAAATGGTACCTTAGTTATGTAGATGGAGCAACTTGTATCTGATATGACAGTTGGCGGAGATGAAAGGGGCTGATCTGACGTTAGTCGTAAAAAGAAATAAGCGCCAGGTATAGCGACCCCTACCAAATTCCCTCTGCGACGCATAAATGTTACATACACATTTATTGAATTTTTCCGCGGAAAAATCGGGTTTGGAACAGCCAACCATGCGGAAAAGTTCTTCACAGTCGCTAGCAACATACCCATTCGCCATCTTTTTCGAAGCACTTCTCTCTCCATCACTCCCTCTCTCCTCTCCGTCACTGATACCTTTGCCCTTATATATGCATTTTCTACTTCCGTCACACATCTTCCCCTGGTTATCTCCTACCTTCATTACTCCTGTTCCATTGTGTCTATGTATCTAAATAATCTCAGAAACACCACATTAGGTATAGTGCATAACTTTGCTTCCCAAACATTTCATGTATAGGAGTCATTCGGTCATCGTTCTTCAGTCACTAACTCACCCCAGGTTTATGCACCAATCAGATTAACTGAATATTTCATATCATTCAAAACTATGTTTTCACACTCTGTCTTCGCGCTGAATCACATCCATTACATCCATCCAAAGCCTCCGCCCTTATCTACATCAGGCCATGCCTTGTCAATATGGTTGATGCGGTTCATCAGCTCCCACAATTAATCGGTACACAGGGTGTATATATTTTATGATGTTGTGATCGGTTTTCGTCTAATTAAGCTTTGTGATACAATCGCTCGATTTTTTTTCTACTGTTCTGAACATAAGTATGCTTCTACACCAGGATATTCCTATTCTATGGAGAAATAATTCTATACAAAAAGGGATGTTCCTAATCCAATCCGCCTCGTTGGTGAGACAGGCCGCACTAGTTGTCCATCTCAAAACGAGGAGTGTCAGAGGAGCGGCACACTCATCTCTATAATTTATGTCACGCTGCGTGCAACCATACATGCCTTTCTTTGACACACTCAACTTTGTCCAGCAGGCGTTGAACACACCCAGCCACATGAGCTGGAAGTGAGGATTTAGAGCCCTGCTTAGTGCAGCGCGGCGCGCAGGGAGCAAGGTTTGTACGGCGCTTCAATTAATCGTGTAAGGGTAATATGAAACGTACTTAGAGAGAATATTTATTCAACATTGAGCAAAAAAAGTTTACATGTAAATGACATCAAGATCTTAATATACATTTGAATCGAAATCGCATTTGAATTTATTTAAAAAAATCAGTATTGCCTAGCAGACTTACTTGCCACAAATATATCTATTGCACGAACAATGAATTTCAGTTATCAGTACTGTGTGAGTTTTGACATCGGCGCAATAACAGCGAATATGACAGGTATAAATTTTTGTACACAAGTTTTAGATCTGTTAAACAAAATCCTTGAATACACGAGAGCTGTTCTATTGGCCTAGGAAGGAACTTCATACAGTACGTAAGAGGACTTTTAGATTCCTCATCCGTGCACGATTGTTTGGTTTACAAATCTCATCGTTTTTGGTAAACGATATCAAATTTTCGAAGGTACTTCACGTGCAATTAATTTGTTCAACAAGGATAAAGTCAGGTATGTCTGTGGCCTTCTCTTCAGCAAGCAGTGGCAGTGGTGTTCACTGCATTATTCATCGGACATAAATATGGTCATATATTCAAATTATTCATTAGCACCCTGGTGAGAATAATGAGGGAGGAGAATAAAGAGGAACACATTTCATCATCACTCGAATTAATAAAGACTCCTTGTACAGTCATTTGACAGCACAGGACATCTACACCATACACCAAATAGTACACCAAAGGCACATAAATACCGACCTAAAGGAAGCTGACTCAATACTTTGTTATAATAGCGGTCAAGGAAGTGGAGTATGACGACGCGGTCCACACCGCGCTCTGGAGTGGATGCCGTTCTTCAATAAGTATTTGCCTCTCCAATATGCAGACCAAAGCGGCACATGTGACCACACGGGTATCCTGACTAACGAGCTAATATACCACACACAACTCAAAGATTTTGCTTGTAATAAATGGTTGTGATAACCGAGATAAAAAAAATTGAATAGGTGCTGTTCTTCTAAATAAAATTGGACCTCTAAATTACGACATTTATGCATGGCTGTTGGGGGCTCCAGCTCATCTGGCAGGGGCCCTAAAAGTCTCGAACATATGACAAAATATAATACAAAAATAATTCGACAAATTAGTAGGAATATGTTTTGTTTATGTTGTACTATGAATATCGAAATACAATTTCGAATATCTAGTCGAAACTATTTCTCCATATATCTAGGATTTTCAAAACTACATTATATGATTTGAAGCCTCCAGGATTACATTCATCAATGGTAGAAAACGAAATTCCGGAACCGGGCATCCCTGGCAAACCATGCACCTCGAAGACAAAAGATGGTGACAGAGCTGTCCTGCTGAATATTCTATTAGATTTATGCTTGTTTAACTAAATAATATTTCCACGGCTGAAACGTTGCAGAACGCTGAAGTCAAGATTCTTATTCTCGAAAATTGGTCTACCTTCCATTCTAGGCAAGAAAAAAAAAAATTATGTCCCATAATTTTCAATATTTAGATGACTGCTAAAGAATATTTCTGATATCATATTCGTTCAATAACAAGGGATGCCTCGTCTTCTAATTCACGGGGCTTCAATCCACCCACAAGGCGAAAGAGTGGAACTATTGACTTCTTCTTTTCGATTTGGTTCCAATAAAAATGCAGACCGATCAATGAAGAGAACCTCAGCAGGACCAATCTGTGGAAGCTGAAGAAAAAGCGATAAAATATCCAGCAGCCATTGGTCCCGCCATTTGTGCTCGATTTTAAGTAGGATTTTTACTGGTAATAAATCTGTAGTATGCATCGATTACTTTCAATACGTGGTATGAAATTATTTCATTATTAAAAGAGCATATATCGTATATAATAGGTATATAATTTTAATATGAAGCTGACTTTATGTAGGAATTGAAGTAGATCATTCAAGGTCACTGGGAGTCTAGGAGTCTAGGAGTCTGGGAGTCTAGGAGTCTAGGAGTTAAGGATGGGGCGATTCTGCATACATTCACAACTGTTCAGATTTAGCGAGCAGTTTGTTGTATAAACATTCCTAATGAAAGACTATTTCATGGGCAGATATTTGCTCGTACGGTAACTAAATTAATGAACTTTTCGCTATTCTGAAGCATGTACCAAATTTGAAATTAATATTTAAAAGTGAGATTATTTTTTATGTATCATAATTGTATTTTGTTTGGTTTAAATCGTTCGGATCTCCTAAGCCGCATAATAGACCAGATGGCTATAGTGCTCGGTATCTTCAACCCTCGAGGAAACCGTCTGCCCAAATCATATAAACCGTTTTATTGAACAATGAAATTACTGGTTCTGTGTGCGCAGATCATACACAAATTGTTCTTTTGTACACGTGTATATTTACCGCACAACATAATTTCTTATTATATTCAACACAATCGGTTGGATGAGTTCGGTGCCTACGAACGAAGCACGTAATAAGTAGAAAACATGAAGAACGAAGACGAAATGACGCTCCCTTCGAAAAATTACCCTTGAGTTTCCATTAGTTCTCTGGACTCGTTATTAAAGGGAACAATTGAATGTGATCAGCGTGACTTGCGGATCATGAATGGCGGAACCCATAGCTTTGCACCTACTATATCCTAAATAAGCAAAGGGAAGTGAGGAGAAGGGACCAAATTATAAATGTTATTTATATCTCTTAAAATTAGGTTTAAAGATGTTTGATCGTCAAGAAATGGGTTTAACCGATATACAAGGTTTTAGGAACCTTATATAGTCATGTAACATGCATCGTTAAGAAATACTATGTATTGAACTCATCAGCCAGTTCCTGGCCTACTAACAACACTACATCAACCGATGAACTGAATTTCATAGTATTTCAGACTATTTATATACACGAAATGAAGGTGGTGTCATAATGGATCTAATAAAAGGGTGTTGCCTCTATGCATTGCCTCGTAGGAATACCCTTAGGTGGGCCTTTAAGTTACATACTTTTTATTTTAACCGCCAAGTAATAGTCATTTCAACACAGGGGCTGAAAGGCAAGCAGGATGAGACAAATTATTACGTGTTTTCCCATGGAATGTCGAAAACAATTTAAGCATACTACTACTCATTTACATTAGATTCATTTTATTTTGAGAACCTGAACGTTACACCCGAGATGGGGAAATACGTTCGCTGGATGAATGCAAAACTCCGACCATTTGCTTTGTGAATTCACTATTTTTGTCTAGTGTTCTGTTCTATACAGAATGAAACGGCGTATCATCATGAACGGATTAAATGTATTTGATCACCCTTCTGATTGGCTAATGTTGACCGTAATTTGATCGAATGAAGTATCAATGATAGCTCACTCACTCCCTGACCGTTCATGACATAGTTTGATCCACATGAAGTGTTAATAACGGCTCACGCACTCGCTGACAGCTAATGCTATAAATAGATCCATATGAGGTATCATTGATATCTCTCGCCCTCCCTGACTTCTCATGTTATAATTTGATCAACATGAAGTATCAATGATAGCTCTCGCACTCCTTGACCATTTATTCCGTAATTTGATGCACATGAATCATCAATGATGGCTCACGCACTCCCTGACCCCTCATGCCCAAAGTTGATTCACACGAGCAAACAATGTCGGCAGCATCCATATGCCCGCTGAAGCGATCCATAGAATAGCACTGCATTAAGGAGAATAGTTTACCCTCGCAGGTAATATCCATTTGGGAAATTCAAATTGCTCTTTTGTCCTGATTTTCGATAACAATCAAACTTAAAGGTACTCATACACTGCATTCATAGATATGGTCCACGTTTGGAAAATAGTACGCTACATGATTCGAAAAGAGTGGCAAATAGAGCAAATGCATAAAACATATTAAGAGTGAATCAGTTGAAATGACTTCAGGGTTGGAAATGCAATTAAAAGTGCGAGCTTAGCAGCCAGGTTTAGTTCAAGCAGTTATGAAGAGCGACATCTATTGGAGACAATGCCTGAAGTAACCTTGCAGCAATAACGGGAGTGAAGATGGACTAATCAATTACCACAAATCAATCATTTGTGATGTTAAGCGATTTGTTTGAAGACGATCTGTCCTATCCCTTGCGAGCGTGACCCACAGTATCCTTTCAAGCGCATGAATATTATTATGCAATGACTTGGTTTAATACTTCGTAGAGGATGCTTATTTACTATGACAACATTTCAATTGATCAGATATCAATCATCTTCAAATAAATTCAATGCTAAAACGGTAACTTGTGACATGAAATTGAACACGAAGTCCTAATAACTTCTATAGGTTAATTATTCTCTAAATGCGTCGGCTCGATATTGGCGAAAGGTTGCTCAACGTATAGTACATAGGTATAATTATAATTGAACCGATGACTTTCTTAAAGTACAGAATTGCGTCTGAAGACATGCATGGGGAAATACATTGTTAACATTTAATGCAATCATGGAATGAAAAGCGAAAAAATCTGATCTCAGCCTAATCACTTTGAAATTCTTCTGGAATTCGTATCCTCAACTGCTGCTTTGAGTGCCATGTTTAGATCCTGCCATCAAATAGATTAGGTGTTGATGCTTATGACAGCATCAGTATTTTTCCCCCTCATGCAATTGGCTGCCTGACATCATCTGTGGTTGAATTCATGACTAATTTAAGCCTTACTAGTCAACCCGTTCGTAGCCTGATGAATTAAGTTCATTTTATAGAAGACAGGCTGAATAAATACCCAAAAGACATGACACTGCATGGCAATATTCTTCAATAAATTAATGCGGCTATATTTACGGTACTTTGATTATATTGCTATACCGCACTGTGGATGCGACAGCAAAAGAGTGCGGGTGCTGGCATGCCTACCAATAGTTTCTATCATTAATAATCAGGGATAAAAAGCACAAGACGACGCATGGCAGCTTCATTTAGAACAATTATTAATCACTAGCGTCCAAGATAACTATTTCAATATTAGGCAGGGCCAGCTCACCCACTTTATTGAAAAGGGACTAAATAGATGACTAACAAAATTGTGTTAGATTTGAAGCAACTTATTCTTCTACCTACAACATCCGACTTGAAACTGACTCATGATCTGCTTTGCAAACAAGAGATCCGTAAGTCCGACAGGATACCCTCGGCTTGCATCGAGAGGTGATCCGATTAAGAGAGACAATGACCTCGTAAGTTGGGTTCAGAGTTCGGATTATTGTACAAAAATCCTCACGAGATACTTCAACCTCGATGACCCGTAAAGCTCTCTTCTCAATGAAACAGACGCCAATCATTCCTAAATCTTCATATTTAGTCAAGAGGAAGGATTTCCACTTGATGGAAATTATGTGGAAAGTCACTATCAGCGCGTCTTCACATCCCGTTACAAAATATGTTGTGTTCAATGGTGATAGTAGGAAGAACTCTTTATCTTTTTATATATATATTTAAATACATCTCATCGGATATCCTTAGCGAATCGTTATAAAAACGGATGCATTTATTTAAAATCATATTATTAACATGAGTAATAATAGACATAAGGTGAAACATGTGCATCGAATATTTGTTTCATAATTTCAAAATTGACATAAATGAATTTCTAATTTGTTTTATGCGCTCAAATTATTCAGAATCTCCGGAAATAAACCGTGGCGTGACACCGCATTACATTCCATAGAGCAGATTTAACAATATTGCTTCGTAACATACATTATATTTGAATCAAATTAAAGAAGCACATAAATTTGACACAAATGAACGAAGCCCATCGCTTACTACAGTTTCTTTCTTTCTTTTGAATAGCAAAGAATCAACATAACCGTCATAAGTAACATTTTTTGTGCTGCTGGACATGCTTCTTAAAACTGAATCTCATGCCCGAGGAGAATAACTCCGCCATGCTCAATGTTTGCTCTGTTTATCCTGCATTATCTTCTCCAGCAATCGATCCTGGTCTCGGATGGAGAGGGAAAAATCATTTTCGGGATAACCTTGCCAATTATCACTGCCTGGATATTGCACACGAAGCCTTGTGTACCCAAGTAACACATTTTCGAGTGAAATGCACATCAAGCACCATTGGGTCACATTATTTTTTTGTATTTAAACGATGCAGCTAATGGAACACGGCCAATGGACCACGGGTCAATGAGCCAATGAACTAAGGTCTTCAACAGCTACTGTCCCAGCGTCTGACCGATGATGAGCTTACAGGAGGTAGTAACACCAGTAGAAGATGTTGAAAAAGACGAAGCTGAGTGGGAAGAGCACGCGGCAGTTAGCATCGATTTTGTGAGCGCGACCTTTGCCGCTGTTTGCGAGGCTCGCCACCAGCTGGAGAGGCAGGGCGGCCAGAGCCTCATCTGTGACCGTCTTGCTGCACATCTAGAGGAAGACACGAGGTATGGGACGTTAGTGCTATTCAACTGGAGGCAGACACGAGGTATGGGAGGTTAGTGCTATTCAACTGGAGGCAGACACATGGTATGGGAGGTTAGTGTTATTCAACTGGAGGCAGACACAAGGTATGGGAGGTTAGTGCTATTCAACTGGAGAAAGACACAAGGTATGGGAGGTTAGTGCTATTCAACTGGAGGCAGACACGAGGTATGGGAGGTTAGTGCTATTCAACTGGAGGCAGACACAAGGTATGGGAGGTTAGTGCTATTCAACTGGAGGAAGACGCAAGGTATGGGAGGTTAGTGCTATTCAACTGGAGGCAGAAACAAGGTATGGGAGGTTAGTGCTATTTAACTGGAGAAAGACACGAGGTATGGGAGGTTAGTGCTATTTAACTGGAGGCAGACACGAGGTATGGGACGTCAGTGCTATTCAACTGGAGAAAGACACGAGGCATGGGAGGTTAGTGCTATTCAACTGGAGGCAGACACAAGGTATGGGAGGTTAGTGCTATTCAACTGGAGAAAGACACAAGGTATGGGAGGTTAGTGCTATTCAACTGGAGGCAGACACGAGGTATGGGAGGTTAGTGCTATTCAACTGGAGGCAGACACAAGGTATGGGAGGTTAGTGCTATTCAACTGGAGGAAGACGCAAGGTATGGGAGGTTAGTGCTATTCAACTGGAGGCAGAAACAAGGTATGGGAGGTTAGTGCTATTTAACTGGAGAAAGACACGAGGTATGGGAGGTTAGTGCTATTTAACTGGAGGCAGACACGAGGTATGGGACGTCAGTGCTATTCAACTGGAGAAAGACACGAGGCATGGGAGGTTAGTGCTATTCAACTGGAGGCAGACACAAGGTATGGGAGGTTAGTGCTATTCAACT
>SDVV010023731.1:0-12705 GCA_016164225.1 Gammarus roeselii
TATATATATATATGTGTCGATAAGGCTCGATAAGGCTTGTGTCGATAAGGCTCGACCGATCGGTGTCGCAGGTTCTATTCAGACAACAAGAATGCAGACCTTCAGCTTTTGACAACGCCATACGTAACAACCTGCGGTCTCGCCAGCGTCGGAACGGTTCCGATGCATCAAACACCCCGACCCGAGCGGACCAGTCAGACCCCAGCATATCAAACATCACGATTCCTGGTCCAGCCAGGGTCAAGACGGCCTCAGCGCAGCCAGCAGCAGGATCCGAGGTCCAGCCACGGTCAGAACAGCCCCAGTGAATCCAACACCAGACGAACAGTCCTGTCAGGGTTGGGATAGCCCCAACACCACGATCTAGTCCAGCCAGGGTCGGGACGGCCCTAACGCATCCCATAGCGCCCGATGCTCGTCCCAGGATCAATAAAGGTGCGGTGGAGCGACGCCATCTGTTGCAGCCGGTCGCGGCGGTCGACGTAAGCCGGCGGCGGCAGGTGTCACGAGGGCGACCAAGACTCGGTGCAGTACAGTAACTAGGGTTTTACAGGGTTGAGATGTACCGGTACCCAAATTTCGCTTAACTGGATGACAGTACTCCAGTTAGGGACGTCACAGCCGCCTACGAGGGATCCTACAAGAGTCGGGCGAACCATCTCCACCAAGATGTCTTGCCTGCGGTGGCGGTGTCTGGGGCTTCGGCCCCAGCGGAAGTCCCTCAACCCACCCTGTTTCTGATCCTCGACGTTGGGTATTGCGCCTTGTGCGTCATCTCTGCGGTGGTGACGTGGAAGCAGCCTGTGCGCTGCCCGGGTCTCAGGCTCACCGACACTTCCAAGACACCAGAGCTACGACACATACTCGTTGTTTTACATGGACTAGTGAATAATCCCCATCATTTCTTTCCTACAAACATCCCTGTTTCACATGAGGTTATCCCTGCACGCGTCTGATTAAGGCATTGCAGTGTGGTCGAAGGACATGAACACGCTGCAGGTTTCCATGTTCTGTTGTCCACAATTAAAATAAAACCACACGGGTGGCCATTTGTTAACAGCCTCACAACTCACAAAGTTAATCCAGATAGCAACAAGAACACTCAACCCCACCACTAAGCCGATCACCCCCTATCATCTCCCACATCCAATTTCTCGACAAGCGCGTGTCGGTGGGTATCGAGGATTTCGGACAATGCGCTGGCGCCTTTTGCACCACCGCAGGTGAAAACCAGTGCTAAGAAACAACATAAATAATACTCCAATTAAAACTGACACCGATAGTCAAAAGCCAAGGCTGATACTTTTGGTGAATGATTTGGCCAAAAACTTGTGGCAAGTTCTGGATAAGTTTGCAGCTCATCAAAAAAGCATTTGAATTAAAAGATCATTTTTTAAAATAAATATACAATTAGTAAATGGATAAAAATTATGCGATTCCATCATAAGAAGAGTGGTTGGCAGCAAACCCTGCCTCACTCTCCTCACAAGCACCAAAACATATTCTTTGATCACTGAAGGTCTGACCAGGACCCTGCAATGCTCTGGTCAGGTCAGGAGTGAGGTCAAAGATTGGTGTTAGCAACAGAGTCCAACAGCTTTCACTGGTTTACCCCTGCAGGGTTATAGTTAGCAGAGCCTCACCCACCTATATCCATTCCGTTTCTCAAAGAGACGCCAAAGGGAGCAAAGTGTACCCGCGCCATTGCCGAACCGCATTCGTTCACAATCTTTTTTCACTCACACTTACACGTTGGATGCTCTCTTACTGTCTTTGTAATCATTGTAGCCGGGCTACACAATTCGCAGGTCGGCCAAACTTGTTGTCCTTGCGTCTCAAAGGACGTCTCCTATCAATGGTGTAAATTGATTGAAAGGAAATAAGAGCAGAAAGTGATCCAAAAAAGTGTACTCTGCAATGGTGGCGAGCGGTACTGTTAGTGGTTGCTAACCAGGGTGTACTATTGTGAGTGGCTAGCTTCAGGACTTAGGATTAGGACCTAGGAGTAGAACTTAAGATTAGGAGGATTAGGACTTAAGATTAGGGCTTGAGATTAGGACTTTAGGTTAGGACTTAAGAGTAAGACTTAAGAGTAAGACTTAAGATTGGGACATGAGGATTATTGAGAGATGGACTTCAGAGAATGGGAAGCATGGGCTTAGGAATTAGGAGCATGGGCAGACGTAGCTGACTTCCAAAGAAAAGAAAGCATACTAAAGGAAAAAAAAATGAAGATGACAATAAATAATCTGACTAACCTTGAAGGATTCCTGAGGCCATTAGGAGGGTACTGGGTTCATAGTTTAGAATTAAATGAATACGAAATCAGGGAGAAAAACCTAGGGACACTTGAAGGTCAAATAAACCAAACTGAACTCCAAACATAAAGCACAGGCATCATAACAAAAGCAAAAATAAGACTTTAACCAATAGTAGGCAAATCAAAATATAACACAGCAATTATCTCATTCACTAGCAATTGAATTAAAAATAATGTTAAGTTCCCTCACAGAAACATTGAATCAAACAGGCAACTCTTTCACAGGCAAATCATTGGTAATGTGATTAAACAAACAATGCCATATCAGCTTAGAACAAAACCTAAAAAAATGTTTAAAAAGTTAATAAAATATAAATAAATCATTATCAAAATAAAGACAACACATCCAGCAGATCAACTGGATGAAAATTCTATGCTTAAAAACATTCATCAATAAGGTCATTACAAAAGCCAAAGAAAATCATGGGATGATGATAAATGATAGCTAGGCAGAATTGAATATATATTAGCTACATATCATTCGAGTTTCATGCATCAAGGTACACACACACAGTCAAGTATACCAAAGCAAGTTTCAAAATGTAGCAAGTTTTAACTTCTTTTCAACACCTGGGTATGAACTCTTGATAATAATGTTTTCTTGTAAGTTAACAATACCATACCTTTGTATTCATGTTATCTATAAAAATGAAACTATTTTGTATAGCTAGCTACTTGGGATATTATAATTTTACAAAAAAAATGTTTTACCATAGTATGCATTCATTGAGTCAATCATTTCAAGGTGTAGAGAAATGACTTTAGATCAAGGAAATTGCAGTTATTGAAGAAAAATTTTAGCTGCCAAGAATGTCTTTGAATTGTCTTGAATTCCAAGAAAGACTGCAGCATAGAACAAGCATCAGAAATGACCTGTAGCCTGCCTGACTCAAACCAGCCATATAACTAATGTATGCAACTATAATAATAAGATTTCATTAATTTTTTTGCTCCTTCTTCAGGGCCTGTGTCCCTTACATATTAGGACACAAATCCTTTAAACCCATCTTGCAGAAGGTCAAAGGCTTTTAACACTATTGGATTCAATAAAACTTGCCTTACCATATCTAGAGCCAAAATATACTAAATATATCTTATAAGAAAAGGTACTCAAGTGCTTCAGTAAGCATTTTTCATCATAAAAAAAACAGTGGGAGTGTTAAAATTAAAATAAGGATTTATTGAAAATTGGATGGAATTCATGGCAAAACATTTCGGGATCAAACTACCATCATCAGTTGAGATCTTAAAGGGCCAACAAATAATGTTAGATGCTTATAAATTTCAAAAAAATAAATGTTTTGCAAAAAACGCCGATAGGAAAGAGTACTGAAAAAAGCAGAGCCTTATGCCACGGTGGAACAGTTACTGGGTCATGCCGTACGAGCTGGGAAAAACACAGCTGCTTTTCATAGAGGCAAGAAATGGTGTGAGGTAGTCCACATGTTTGGTCTGGTATAAGTGGTGTTGGGTCGAGGCAAGCCATGCTCTGATTGGTTACAAGGAACTGCGTAAAGTTTTGTAGATGATTGATGAATGTTGAGAGAAGGTTTGGATTGGTGAATGTGCAGTGATTGGAGGATAAATAAGGTTAAGCTACTGCATGAAAGGTCTAAGATTTTTAAGTGGTTATTTCTCAATGGATAGTTATGGTCTTCAGCATGCTTGCGGGGAATGGTGTGTAACCGTGGTGAGTGGTTTTCCTGTTCCATTTGAGTTACCAAGGTGCTGATCCAGTCGCTCCTGAAATCTTCTTCTAGTGTTTTTGACGTAGGACACTTGTCAGCTGTCACATGTAAAGCAATATATAATGTCAGAGCACACGTCAAAAGAAACAGCATCTCTGGAGCGGAACAACAAACCAATGGTAAATGAATTTCTTGAATTCAATTTGTGGATAAAATTCTGAAACAGTGTTTAGCAAATTGGTATACAGCGGTTGAGTCCGGGCCATGATGCAGTAGAGCTAGAAAAACAGTTTTCTTATTTGCTATAACCTATCAAACAAGAAAAATCCTGAACAGACTATCTGCCCAAGATGTGAATTAGGAGGAATATTGCGCAGATATCTTGGGAGACAATTTTCTAACCTGTTAAGGAATTCCTGTTGATTATTGCAACAAGAATGCAGTTACTATATTTTTCAACAAATCTTGAAGATATTTCAACACGTTGACCTAGGTAGCCAACAAGACAATCTTTCCTCCCCAACATTGCCAAGTTTGGCACTAGCAATCACAGCATGAGAAGATGAGTAGGTCTCTCTATACATAAGTAACATGCAGATATAAGTAAAAGCTTGGAACAAATGTGGTGGAAATCATTTATAGCAAAGACATTATTGTTGGCAAGATACTTTGGACCAGATATCTACCAGGGCTGCATGGTCTCATATTGTACCAATACGTCAGCGCAACTCTCGCATATAGTTGTGCCACATATTGGTGTACATTTGGCACATGTGTTCACTAGGCACTTAAAGTTTCGCAGTAGCTGCTTAACCCTCCAGTGCCCATTACAAGCTTGCAAAATTTGAAAGTTCACGGGTCTTTCAACTTGCTGTAGTTCATTTGATATTGTTCTTATCATGCTGTTAATAGCCTCAAAGATAGTTCATTTTGTAGCTAATCCCGTGGAACTATCAGAAAGTTGTTATCTTGATTTTTTTTTTAACCGAGGGTCTTTTTTCAACAATGAGTTTATGTCGGCTTGGTACCTGATTCCAATATATATTCCTGTTAGAATTTTATAGACCTATCTTATGGAGAATTCTATGATAATTTCAGTGGTTTAATCAGATTTTAAGTATCTATCCTAGTTTTTGAGACACAGCAAAATAAATGCAAAAAAATGTTATGGTAATTTTTGGAAATTTTGAAGAACACAATTTTGGAATTTAAAACTTCACTTAAGATAGGCCACATATGTTGTTAGTAAAAGAAGTTTGAGATTGTCATTGTACACAAAAATTGTCTCAACAATGTTTTCTGTAGGATTCATATTTATGTAAACATTTGCCATGGCAATAGCCATCTTTTTGGGTGAATATGTCCACCGGTGGGGACTGGAGGGTGAATGCCACATTTAGGAGTAGGGCTTTTCTTGTTTGACACTTGACAAGTTTGGAGAGCTCAAATGAAAGCATTTGTGTCAATACAACAAGAAAGTGTTGTAAAAACAAGTCATTTTTTCCTAGTAACAACATAATTATTAACTAGTCAATGCTTGATGAGGCTTGAGAGGAGAAGTCTGCAACTCGCCAATACCTTGACGAGCAAACCAGTTGCGTATGAACAAAACTAGTCAACTCAGAAACCAGTAGAAATATTAAACTTGTAAATTCTTAGTGCCAGATCATATAAATAAGGTGATTCTTTTCAACCCTAAGGATTTGTTGCTCTGCTATTGGCTGACGAGAGGACTGCCTCCAGCAAAGGTTTTCAACGAGTGGCGGCTTGAGTTGAGTGTGGATGTCCAACAAATGTGGTTGTTACAGTGCTGCTCGGTGAGTCAATGATGTACAATGATGTACCCTACAACCCAAATTATGCAGCACAACTTGACATGGTGACAGCAGCAATCACCAACTTCCAACAGGTTCTTATCACTAACAGTTTAGGAAACCGTGAAGTTTGATCGACACGTATTACGGGAAGTAAAATCAATGCCAAGTCACAAGCTGAAGCAGACAGCAGTCACGAGGGAATCTTCTATTGGAATTCAAGAGGAATGTTGAATCTCGTTGACAGGACACCAATTAGCCTTATTTTGATTAATGTTTTAATATTCACACATTGCCTCCATCAACACCCAAATTTTTAACGTTAAGTAGTGCATGTTGATATATTAAAATTAGCAAAATAAAATATTCTTTACTCATACTCTCTGCTTTTCACCTTTCTTTAAAAAGCTTCATAATACTTTCAACAAACTACATTTACCCTCATGTGGGTGATTCTGAAAAACAATCTTCTCCATCATTTAAGCCTATACTATAACCAAAGGTGATTATCTTATTCTCATGAATTTTTTTTCTCAACGGTCAGGTTTCAATCAACATTTTAGGGGTCAATTGGAAGGCGGGGATATAATTAGATCTTCCATGGCTCTCCTTCCAGGGGTTAAAAAACTAATTTAATAATGGCGTTTTGTTGGACATAGTATGAGCACGCTTAACATTTCAGCTTTGAAATTATAAAGGATAGCCTGGGAACATATATTTTTATGTGTAAAAGCCTATGCTGCAGCAATGCATTTGAACACTTAGTTGAAAAACTAATCCAGCCAATTAATTGTAGTTCAATTTGCTGCTGAGACTAGTCATGAGTATATTATACCTGTAATAAAAAACATTAATTCATTCACAGTCATGGTGAATCAACTGTGAATGAATTAATTTGGCTATTTACTGAAATACTCATCATACATTTATCTCGCATATGGAAACCACCTTACGAGTAATTACTGCCACAGGAAGAGATACTAGTGCATCATGTTTCTTTAGGGGTGTGCAAATTAGTTTTGACAATTCTTTTCCATATGCCAGCTGACTCCATGTATTGCCAATGCTGATTCATGTCCACTGTCCAGGCCTATTTCTACAAGTCAATTCATCAAAAAGTGCACTAATCAATTCACCAAATAAGTGCAATGTTTGACAAAGATTTCCAGACTGATGAAAAAAAACGCCTATTTTTCCAGCCTTTGCCAATGTGCCTGCCTGTTCTACAAATTTTGTGATAACTCTACAACACTTTTTGCTGATACTCAACTCTCCACAAACATTTTTGTCTTTAGCCAATAGCATTAAACAGCACACCCTTACTGTTTATCATATAAAAGAATTTGGGCTCCCAGGCTTCTTGAGTAAATGTGCATCATTGACATGGGCTGATGAATATTGCCATAAAACATCTTTTCTACAAGGAGTTGATGTTTTTTGGGGTAATTGTAGGACAGTAGCACAGTCTATCAAACTGATCAATATTATAGGATGTATTTAGATAACTGATACTGTATTTGAATATATCATAAGCCGGTTGGCGTTTGTCAGATGTTTGGGTTGGATTTCTTACACATGTTTAGGCCAGTAGCAGGAATTATTTTCAACCCTTTAACGACTATTAACGACCACGTTTCTTTCTGAATATTAATTTAATATAAAAAACTGAATAACGCTCACATGTGATAATGTGAGGGACATGACTGCCAGCAGCGAATAAATCAAGACAAATAAATTTGAAAATCATCAGCAAATGGGCTAAACATAGATAAAAGGCCATTCGTCAAAAATTACCATATATGAGAAAGAGGACTGGATTTAAGACTGAACCCTGTGGAACCCCAACCCCACTCGGAACATCCCTTGGCTTACTATACACTCCATCAACGCCAACAGAAATAATTCGAGAATGAAGAAAACTACCAATCCACCTCAACACAACCTCAGAAACTCCATGGGCCTGCAACTTCAGAAGCAGAATGGGATGGGAAACATCAAATGCCTTTGAAAAATCAAGCATGACCATATCTACAACCAAACCAGCATCAACAGACTCAACTACATCCGAATAGACCAGTAACATCTGATCCTCTGGTTTAGAGTCATCTGATCATGGTTGTCATTTGGATGAAGCATTCAAAATCTTTTACCCATTTTTTTACATGAAGATATATCAAATATCATGAATTTGAGTGTCTGCATTCTGTTTACAGATGCCTGCAAGGAAAAAACGTGAGACTTACAGCAAAGAACAGTTGCTCACAGCAATTGCAGACGTAAAAAACTGCATGACATTTCAGAGGGCTTCGGATAAGCATGGAGTATTGCCTCCAACACTGTGTGATAAAATAAAGGGTCGGGTTCCCTATCAACAATCAAAGCCTGGTCCTTCTGCCTACTTGATAGTTGATCAAGAGAAGAGGTTAACCAAATGGTTGTTGACTATTTCAAAAATTAGTTATGGAGTTGTATGGAAAGAAATTCCAAATATTGTTCAAGGTGTGCTTGATGATGAAAAAAAGGATGGATACATCATCCCAGTGGATCACAAATTTGAGAAAAATAAACTTAGAAGGTGCAGGGTTTACAGC
The DNA here is from genome assembly GCA_016164225.1 of Gammarus roeselii. Lineage (NCBI taxonomy): Eukaryota > Metazoa > Arthropoda > Malacostraca > Amphipoda > Gammaridae > Gammarus > Gammarus roeselii. The sequence continues at coordinate 8,414 of SDVV010023731.1, forward strand.
TTTTAAAGCGCCATCCCAAAGTTTTGACTCAGATCTCTGAAAATCTTGGGTTCCAAAGAGCCGTGCTCACAAAAGAAGTGATACGCAAGTGGTTCACTGAACTGGAAAAGTTTCTAATGAATGAGCATGGAATTAATGCAAAAGAGTTATCGTAAAAAGAAAACGATGCTTGCATTTTCAACATCTATGAGTTGGGATTTTTGCTACAAGGTCCTAGTGGCTGTAAAAACATCCATGGATTGGCCCCGGATACTTAAAAACAAGTGACAGTTCTTGCCTGTGTTGCAGCAAATGGAACATAGCTACTCCAAGCATTGAGACTGCCCAAATTTAACTTCAACAGAGTGAATCCTGACAACGTCAATGTGAGCTTTACACAAAATGGATAGATTTCAGCAGATTCCTTCTTCTCTTTGCTAGTGAATTTGTATTATCTATCCATTTAGGATGAAGTTTCCTTTCCTATCATGTTCATGGATAGTCACACTGCTTACATCAACCTTGCTGTTAGCGAATTCTGCAAGGATCATGGTATAATCTTGTATTGTTTCCCTGCACATGCAAGTCATGTTATGCAGCCATTAGATGTCACTGTTTATGGACCACTCAAGAAGCAATGGGATAAACAAATTATACCATTTTGTGAAGAATTTTGAGTTCCAATGAACAAGTCTATTTTCTACCACGTGTTTGTCAGCGCTTGGAAAAACGCATCAAGCAAGTAAAATGCAAAATCTGGTTTCCACGCAACAAGACTTGTTCCATTTAATCCAGATGAAGTGGACTACAGGAAATGTATTGATTCAATAACTGTAGAGGAGTGGAATAAATCTTCAGAGAAAAAGTAAACTTTGATCTAGCAGAAGCTGGGTATAGCAATGGCATTTGGTGCCATACAGGAAATTCTCACTGATGAACAAAAAGCGCACTTCAAGGAACATTTTAATGAAGGGTATGACATTGAGGACCGCTCTCCACGGACAGCTGTGGGCTATCAAGAAATCATTGAAAAATATGACAGGAAAATGAGCACAAGATCAAAAACCTGCAAAAATTGCCCTCCACCAAAACCAACCTTTCTTGAAACAATTCAATCGCCTGCTAACAGTCTGTCGGATATTGACATGTTGTCATTACCATCTCTGAACCTTTGCCCATTCCTCCTTCCCCTCAACGAGTTGAATCATGCAAAAAGACTGGCTCCACAGTTGCAGTTTTGTCTTCACAACCATCAACTTCTGCCACCAACAACAGTGATGTATCCCTACCACATCAATCATCTTATGCAGGATTGAATATTCTCCCTTCAAGAAATATCTCAAAATATCTGATGACGTTATAATTACAAGCAAAGTAACAAAAAATGTAGGTAAGACTCCGCCAGCAATAAGTGGACAAGATTATCATGATCATTTGCAAAGGATCTAGGAAAAGAAGAGGAAAGAACAAGACATGAAAGAGAAAAGAAAAATAGAGCAAGAAGCTAAAAGAGCTGAGAAGGAGAGGAAAGTTCCATTGATTCTGAATTGTATAAATAGCTATTGTGTATGCTGCTTCTAGCAATGATGAAATAATGGACAATGAGAGAAATGTATGCAGTGCATGCAAGGGAGATGATGACTGGGCTAGAGGAAATCTTTGAATTGGATGAGATGGATGTATCAGATGGTGTCATTGTTCTTGTAAATCGGAGAAAGTAAAACAAATGTCTAAGAAGGAAATCGACAAAATCAAATATATTTGCGTACCATGAATGGTGAAAGAACAAACACACGAAGCTAATATGGGTACAAAAACTAAAAAAAAAATGAAATAGGTTCCTCACAATGATTGAGTAGCTATATATGTACACCACTGTAACCAGAGGTAATTTGGTTTTATGAAGATCTTTCATGTTTGATTACTAGATTTATAAATTATTTGAAGAATGATGCTGCTTAGGTATGTTTTTCAATTGTAAAAGGAACTATTTTTATGCAAAACATTTCTTACGTACTGATTTCATAAGAAAACTAGTTTAGATTGATCCAGCAGGTCAAATTTACACATAGGTACAACTTATGTGGCAGCATCAGTTATAGCTTTGTGCTTTAAACCCTGTAGGAAGTATGAAGGGCACTTTAATTTCTTTTTAGGCTGAAGAAACTGATGTTGATGTACAGGTAGCTATGTACATACTGCATATGTGGGTGATGCAATCAAATTGTAGGTAGCCCTACAATTGATTAAACATAGAATGTTTGTCAATTCTCAACAGAGGCATATACAAACAGAACAGTTTTGAGTTTTTGGATGTATATTGCTTTTCTTTCCTATGCATTTAGAATGAAAATATAATATTGTTGATGTTTGATTTCCATATCTAGGCTGATGGAAGAAAATTTCAAACATAAATTTGACCATTCAACAATTCTCTATACATTAATTATAAACATTCAATATCTTATTATGAACTTCTAACAACCCAATAACATAAGAAGATACAAGAATTTTCTAACTAACTTTGATGTCAGATGATGTCCATTTGGTGTTTCTAAAGCTGCTTCTAAGGAGTGGAGAGAATCCAGGATCATTAGATGCCTGTGACTTGACCACAGAGTTGCATTTCTTCTGCATTAGTGATGCGCTATTTGGCTTCAAGTGAGGCGGGTCAAAATCATCCGATATCTGCATACTTACCCTACCTCTATTCATTTTGTTGGAAGCTTTGTAAAATATTGCAATTTTTATGGTTTGTCTACCGAACATGTGGCAAGTTTGATATCTTAAGCTTGACTAGTCTGACAAGCCCAAATCTGTTGGCAAGTGGCAAGTCCTGAGATGACCAAAATTTTGATAGTAATGAGTCTGGCTGCCCTGTTCCTAAATGTGGGCCTAATGCTTCCAGTTGCTTTTCATTACATGTCATATACCTAATGGTACTGGTACATAGTTAAATTTGATCCAATAACATAGTTATATTTGATCAAATGATATAATGGTTGTGTTGGGCTATATATATACAAACACATCCATGAACAATATATATACAACATCCAGTCCCGAGGGTATGTCATAGTGGTCGCCAACATTGCCTTATAGACAGAACCGAGTCGCCAAGATTTATTGATCACACAATGCTAGTTGCTGGTTGTCATAAGCCCTTGACAGTTGCAGTTGCCAAACAGAAATAATCACCCTAGTTGCAGTCGCCGGCCCATAGTATTGGTACAGCAGCTGCTATGAAGTAGTTGATATCAAGTCCTTATTAAATAACATTTCAGATTTCCTTCTTAGATCTTGCATTTATATGATTATTAACAAAATACCAACTTTACAACCAAAGGATTAATTAGGTCATGGAGCTACTTTCAAAGAATTTCAATTGCTAGCATCGTCTATAATAATGCCATGTTATTGGCGTGTATGTTCTTCCTTTGAAAATAGAGTTAATTATCAGCATTTCATTATTTGCTCTCATGCTGCTCCAGATTGCACAATTGGGCACGGGGTTGAGAACATCACGTGTGTTTTCATCGCCGAATACTAAGAACCGAACCAGCCCTGCGCCTCATAAGCTGAGATCAACATATCTACACCTTTGCGTGCTCTTTCAGAGTATGTTTGTATAGTCACGTGCGCCACTGTCAGAGACACTGACAAATATATACAAAACGGAGAGCTAGAGGTGCGAGCGCCGGAGAACAGACTGCAATTTAAATGTGTGTAGAGTTTTAGATGACCACACATAGACGTAAGCAACTTTCACCAACCAGGCGTCATACGAAACAGAATGTAACATTAAGATGATACTCCTTCTCATGATAGTTTTAAATTATAATTAACAATACCTGTCAGTTCTTATTAAAAATTGCCATTAATAACAATGATTAATTTTGCACTTCCACTCCGCTGTCTTTTCCATGAACGTTGCAGCAAACTTGTTTATGTAACGTGTGTGACCTCAGTGTTTGTTTTCATCTATTGTCAAAATGCAGTAATGTTAAATTGTCGTTCAGACCATGCAGGGCGTAATAATTTATTACAGTGTAGCTATTGTTTCATTCCTACCAAACGCTGACGCACTTCGTCTTGACTAATATATATTGCCCGTTGTATTGTGAATCGTCAATTTTTTATTCTCACGCCCAAAAAATGCGATATTGTTTTTTGTTCGTTTCTCTCAGCAACCGATGTCGATCCGGAATGTTCGGTCAGAGATTAGTAGTTCTTCAATGATGGTGATGCACAGTGGTTAGGAATCTTGGTGTCAGCTTGAATTAATATGCTATGGATGAAAATGTGTGCATGAA
>SDVV010023732.1:0-12705 GCA_016164225.1 Gammarus roeselii
CGTATAGAGTTGTCGAAGAATGGAACAAACTTCCAGCGGAGGTTGTAAACAGCAATACAATCGAAACGTTCAAGTCGCGGCTCGATAAGTTCTACATAAATCGCCGATAAATAGCTAAACCGTTCCATTTCCTGTTGTTATAAATGAATTAGAAATGGCACATGAAGCTCTCTTAGACGTTCTACTTCAAAACTAATTCTCTTGCCACCATAAGGCAACCTAGTTTGGGCCAATAGGCCTCTTAGACGTTCTACTCCAGAACTAACACTCTTGCTACCAAAAGGCAGCCTAGTTTGGGCCAATAGGCCTGTTGTTGTCTTCCTACACTTGTAAACACTTATATTAGATCGTGAAATTGTCTAATTATACGCGAAGTAACATTTCATAACAGTTTCTCCCCAAAAAATATGTACATCGAAATTTAAAAAAAAATATTACACATCCTTCACCTCGCTTCACACCATCGTTAGCGGCACAACACAGAACTGTGAAAATGGGCTACTCCTAAGCATTTTCATGCACGATATTTTTACATGACTTGATTACTCTAATAAGAGTTCGGTGGAAAGAGGTCGCTATGAATCATTCTCCACCGCAAGTCGTTGATCACCAGCCGCAGGTGAGACTTTATCAGCAGTTTCAGTTCGGTTGCTGCCGAGCTGTTAATTAAACGCCTCCTGACGAGCACCAATAGCGCTGCGACATTCCCGCTGTTGTAGCTGCACTGCGGGGGAATAGCCTACCACATTCGGCTACATTGCCCTGCTGATGCTACCGGGGAATAACAATTCGTTAGACTGCACTGAGTTCCTGTTTGGCCTTGGGGTGACACTATTATCTAATGTATGTATATATTTAAAATGAGCTGTTATTACCATGATTTCATTTGGTAATGCGGAATGAAAGAATACCCATTCAATATTAAATTATTTTACTCGATCACTATATTAGCTATTACCAAAGTTATGAACTAGTCGACTATTCATTTCTGATCAGATAGTGATGGTTTTAATGAAGAAAAGCCATTTATTGATTCCTCCGAAAATATTTGTACTAATTTTGTAGATGATTGGATTTTTTTTCTTTGCATGAAATCAAGTCTCCTAAACCTGTGCCAACTATAACATGTAGTCCTGATAATGACATGAAATAGTATGGAAGATATTTCGTTTGTTCATGAGTTAGTTAGTGTACAATGCTGATTTTTTTCACTTGGTTTTAATCCTTCATCTCTGTGTGTAACATCACCGGGTGTTATTGAATGATTATTTCGGTCATTTTTGAACTGATGTTACCGATTTTGTAGCATTGTCACATTGATCTTGGTTTTAGGTACAAATGTTTTTCCCATCTATGGACCCATCATAATATATATTTACATGCAATTCTGAACTCATGAACATTTTCTGAAAATTTTGTTCAAGTTATAGTTTCCCATCACATTAGAATATTGACACTCCTCATGAGGTCGTCGAAAATTGATCATTATTCAGATAATTGAATCCCATTTTCAACTTGCAGCCCAATAATTTTATAAAAAATAGACAAATCCGTTTCGGCAATACGTGAATCGCCATTTTTTCTGTTGGTTTTGATCCAAGGATGTTAGCCGTCTTCCCAAATTATATCTCGAAGTGAACAATACGACTAAGACTTCAGCGTATTAATTTAACGGCATTCTACGGCGGACAGTTTCCTAATGAAGAGGAATAGTTGTCAGGTTTGCCCAGTCGTAGCCGTCATGAATCAAATTGCATATATGTGTGTGAAGTCTACTCTTTAGTCAACCCTCGTTAATCATTTAATATAATTATATTTTATTTAAATTTTCTGCTTGTAAATCATTGCCTGTGGCTATTCAACTGAGCTCAAATTTGTTTTAGTTTCTCAATTCGAAGCATCATTATATGCATTAGCATCATTATGTGCATTAATATCCTTATATGCATCAACATCATTATGTGCATTAACATCATTATGGGCTTTAACATCATTATGTGCATTAACATCATTATGTGCATTAACATCATTATTTGCATTAACATCATTATGTGCATTAACATCATTATGTGCATTAACATCATTATGTGCATTACCATCATTATATGCATTAACATCATCATTGGCACTAACATCTTTATGCGCATTGGCAACTTCCAAAACAACATGATAACTTTATGGTTAAAATTCCTAATTTATAGAATGATTGTTAATTCAGTTACGTAATTTCGTTTCAAATTCGTAATTCGTAAGCCGGAATAGTAAATGATTGTTTGGAAAGGTAAACATTGTTTGCTTCCTGCCATTTTTGATTCATCAATGTGAAACGTTTTCTGTAAAGTTTTCATTGTTCATTCCAAGTAAGCCCGTCAAATATATTATTTGCCTTCACAGGTGCATGAGTGCAATTTTATACTCCATTATTTGCCGGCCTTACGATCTGTGCATGTAATGCACGATCTTCACCTCAACAAAAACAGGTGACTGGAGATTATGGACTTGTCCAGGTTGTGCTCTTAACATCGTTTAATATGGTTACATTGTGTTTTCAAAATTAGTGGTTTAACTCATTATTGATATAATTTCATCGTTACTTACAATTATTTAAGTGCATACTATTCATACATAAGCTATGAAAGGTAAAAATCTTATATCAGCGAACGCCTAACACAGTAATGCATCATATGTTACAAGGTATCTAGGAAACTCATCGCAAAGACAAAGATCCTGATCAAATGTATGTGGTTTTCAAAACTTTTTCAACAAGATCAATTTCCTTCTCATGAACGGCTAAGGATACTAAACAGTAAAACAGCTTAGGCTCTGCTTGGTCAGGGAAGACTGTAGTTCATCAGAATACGGGCGTAGTTCACTACGAATCAGTAACAGTGCTTCATAAATTTTGCTTCAGTAAATGAACTCAATTCTTTCTTCTGGAAGATAGTTTTACTTAGAATATTTAGGCGGACAAGTTCGACCTCTATTAATTGAGATGATTTGCAAGTTTTTTTTTTCAAAACAGAATTCCAATGTTCATTGAAGCGTATAAAAGAAGGGCGTATGAACATTCACCCAATAATAGTTTTAGTTCATTAGGGTATTTCGGTATTAAGTCCGTTTCTCACAAATTATTTTATTTTGAATATTGTGTTGTACAATTTATTTAACTTACAAAGTCGTTAACTACACTATTTACACGTATGAGGGCGGATGAATGTGTTATTTTAATCTAGCACTACCAATTGTAATCACACGTTGCTCAAATCCAAGTGACAATTGAACTCTCACAAATATTTATAGCTGACTACTAAGGTTCGACCATAAGCAAAACCACGTTCGTTGGATTTGATACTGGGAGGTTCGTGGAAAATGTTTAGTTGTCGCCACGCAGATAGTTTTTACAAGTAAATATTTTTCTGAACTATTGTGTATTTGGCGAAACCTGAACTATCTACAGTTTTTGAGTTCTCTAACATGAACTTTTTGTGTCTTTTCAAGGTTGATTGTGTTTTCTAGCGTTTATAAGCGAACTCTCCTCAAATTTAGAAGTAAAACTTAAGAGAAGTCCGCTAAGCTGAGCCATAACTGACATCGATCCCCTTGGGAGCTTGAGCGCGCTGGGACCCCGTCCGAAGCATCACCTGGACGCTCCTCGTTCCTATATCTAAGCCTGGTTCAGAATTAGACGGCCGCAAGGACTACTACGTCCTCCTCCCTCCCCAAGCTAGGTGAAGTGTTGTTTGGAAGATAAAGCTATATAACTAATAGCTCTAACTTCCAAACAATACCTCACCGGGCTTGGGGAGGGAGGAGGAAATAGTAGTCCGAAAAGAACGTAGTAGTCCATAAATGTACAGGTTCTACTTCAATGAGTTTGAATTGTCCACTCTTAAAGGATTGATTTACTTCATGTTTAAGCTGCTAGAAGCTTGTGACCAATTATATCAGTGTTTTTGTGACACATTAGAGATATATATTTGCCCTACATAGATTATACTCGTGTAGCAAGCATTCTCTTTCGCAATTCATAGCCCAGTCAAGACCTTCGGTGCTTGCCTTTGTAGTAAATAAGTTGGTTCTTGAAGTTTTCCACAGTACACCCCTTCACACAAGTAAGGTAGTTTGAATTCCACTTGTTTCCCTCGTGGCCGAAATCAGTTGGTGGATAATCAGGCAGCTCTGACGACGAACACATTTAGAGTGGTGTAAAGAAGGGAATGCAGATGGAGCGTAGGCAAGGAATCAATCAGCATCGAAAAAGCGCCCACAGTAACAAACAAGACTTCGAAATTTCCCAATTCTGGGGAAATCGTAACGAAAGACGATCTGAAGTCCACAAAAGCGTTTTTTCCGTCTAGTGAAAATGTAATAAATATATGATTTTAAAATTTAAAAATATCTAATTCCAGACTCAGTTAAACCTAGAATAATAAAAAAGATAAGGATGAAATCGTTGATCATTTCACTGTTTTTTTTCCGCCCAATTTTTAACTGACAGCACTTGCCCTTCTCAAAGGAAAGAGGCTAAGGTACCTCTTTTCTTAAAGCAGGAACAATAAGGTTAAGGGCAATTACCCACTTTTTTATCTCAGTCCTACGGATAAAATTATAAAACTTTTACAATGAATATCTTGATAAGAGACTCGCCGACCTGTTTCGACAAATTCTTTCCTGACTGACCCACCTGTGGCCATTTTAAAAGAATGTAATACATCTTAAGAACGTGAAATTTACAACCGCAATAATTTTTCATTGATTTCCAGAACACTTGCGACATAGTCCATCGCTTAGATTACATATTCCACAGCATTGGTATTCGAGGTCCGCTAAACCACTCGATAAAATATTTTTTCACGGACAGGCGGCACCTAGCCTCACTTAACAGGGCCTTCTCCCCTTGAAGCAATGTAACATGCGGCTTGAGTAAAGAATCTGCTAAAGGTCCAATAATTTCCACAATATTCGCAAACGATCTTGAAAAAACTGAACAAAACTAGGAGAATGGTTGAAACAGAGCTCGGTTGTCAGCGATCCAGTTAGACTTGAATAAAATTGTTTATTGGTCAAAAAAGTGGCAAACAAAAAGCAATGTCTACAAATATAAAGTATTGCGCATGGGTAAACACAGCTCCATGTACGGATATTCCTGTCTCCCATGACCTTGGAGGGACATCAAGGTGGCAGCATGAGTAACGATTTTAAAAGTACCAAGCAGAGTAATGACTCTGCAAAAAAGAAACACAAATGAAATGCTATCAATGATATTCTGTTTACTGGCGTCCGTTAGCAGATTCAGTATTCCTAAGTTGTACAAGGCATTCGTTCGACTGAAAATCGAGCATTCAGTCCGATTCTGGTCCCTTCACTCTAGAGAAGACCTTACTAAATTAGTGAAGGTTCAACGTCAACAACCAAACTTATCACTTCGATGGGGATTAAATGGTACGGATACAGACTTTGCGACCTCAATCTGTTTTCGCTGGAGAAGCGTGGGGATAAATGTGACTTGATTGAACCAAGTGTGGAAGATTTGGTCGCCCGAACGACGCTTTATCTTCGAGATGCAAATTGTGTGACTAGGAATGATGGTTACAAATAGTTGTAGGCGTTTCACACTCAACAAAACGCGTAATTTGTCAGACGTCCTATCGGTTACAAAGATAAAGACCTTATTGTTTAATTTAGCATTTTGTTTACGACATCCCTGCACTGAGATTGTAGGTTTTATAGTATTTATTTACACATTCGCATTTTCTCCTTACGTTTGGTTATAAACTTACAATCACAAAAACTGACCTAACTACATTCAATTTGATTTATATGAAGTTCAATTATAAACGTGAAGTTACTTATCTGGGATTGATAGAACAACGTTGTCAAAGAGGGGAACAAACTTCCAAGGGAAGTAGTAGACAACAATACAATCGCAACGTTCAAATCATTGTTGGAAAATTTTGACCAATGTCGCTGCTAATTAGCTTACGTGTGTCGCAAAGACTCAGAAACTGTGCCTCAGCTTCGTGACAACATTCAGGTCAAAAAATTGAGTTAAGTCAGGGTCGCTATACCACGCGCTAACTTCTTTTATAGCTAACGTCAGATCAGCCACCTTCTTTTCCGCCAACTGTCATATCAGCGACAAGTTGCTCCAACTCTCTAATTTAAATACACTTTTTCAGCAGCGAATAATATTAGCATTCCTCCCTCAGAGCAGCCACTGTGATTCCTCCCTCAGAGCAGCCACTGTCATTCCTCCCTCAGAGCAGCCACTGTCATTCCTCCCTCAGAGCAGCCACTGTCATTACTCCCTCAGAGCAGCCACTGTCATTCCTCCCTTAGAGCAGCCACTGTCATATCAGTCATGAGTCGTACCGTTTTACTGGTCATCACTATGATGAAAATTTTCTTATACAACCTAACCTAACCTAGGAGTACGTATTTCTAACCCGCAGTGCAAAGCCAGCGGGGCAAGCGAACAAATTATTCAAGGGAACGTTACGCGTTTTTTTAGCGGTTTTGACAGTGTCCGGTGATTGAAATGGCGCTAATGGGCCTGGGATGAACATTCTTCAGCGCGAAAGCACGTGTGCTGGAAGATTTTTAGCGTTAGCGGTTAGAACAGTGTCCGGCGATGATGGTGAGCTGAAGTGAAGTGGCGCTGGTGCGCGGCTGCTGAAATATATTTAGCGCAAGAGCTCGGCTCCCGTAAGTCAAATACAATAAGCATCACCACCTCGTAAAATACTAACAAATTGCATTCCTGCAAATTATGACATTGATTTCATTCAGAGGAAAGACATCTTCACTTACATTTGCTCGAAGGAAATAAGTGAAGAGACGAAACAGCGGAGTTTCATTACAGGTCACTATTCCCGGCCAGGGAGTAGTGCTTCCCACAACCTCACGCTCCAGAATGTCAGCTTCAATTACATACCACCGTCTCCCAGGCAATTGCTTCGCTGTATATCCTTTCCCCAGCGTAGCGCTGATGGTAATTGCTTTAATAGCTTTCATAACAGAGGCAGCACCGCCCCACGATTGCGGGCTGATGGCTGATGATAGAAAGGAAACGCTAATCTATTGTCGAATAAACATCTCAGTCTGTTGATAAATGAGTAATTAGTGAGCGGTGTATTTGACAGTCAGCATTCGAGTCCGGTTATTGAGCGCAAAGAGATGAAACAATGGAAAATATATGTTAGCATTTTATTAGAATTGATCATCACTATGAAGGGAACAATTTGGGAATATCGTATGGTAAATGTGTTAAACAGTTCAGCGAAACAGGAAAGAGAGTTGATTGACTTCATGTGGCCGCCAGGAGTAGGATTTGAGGTCATCAAATGATTCATGAAAATAGATTACGTGTTATTAATGGATTAGTGAACTGACCATATAATGAGGGAAACAATTGAAGTATAGAACAATTCATGTCATATGTTATTGACAAAAATTTCCTTCTACTGCTAAATTGTGTACTCATAATGTATCCCCTAAAAATTCCAACGTCCTAACATGTAAACTAACCATGACATTTTAATGTCATGAAGTTAACATTAAACCTGCTGATATGAATATATCCCCTTTATTACCCTTCTGAATAAGCATAAAACAATCTTAAATCTTTATCGGTGATCTTGCCCGGTGTTCAGTATTTCTTTTTCTACAACGATTTATTGAATGAATATTTATCCAGCGAATGGATACGTTTTGTGTTGAAATTGCTAGCGTAGTGTCGCATTTGAACTACCAAAGTTGCTCTTATGTTAACCTTTGGCTCCCGTGCGGTCGGGCTCATCAAAACATTATTTTAGTTTGATGTGTCATTCTGGTTGATCGAAGTATTCATTGACCACCTTCATTTTTCCAGCCATGTTTGTCCCAGTTTGAAATATGTGTAGTGTGGTTTCGTATCTTTCTTATACACTTCACATTACAACGTCACTGTTCGATAGATTTTTGTTTCTGCCTCCAAATGCATTCTGCGATTCGCTTGATAACTCAGTGTTCAGTGGTGGTGGGAGTATATTATTTTACTCCCTGGTCAGGCATGATTTCGTTTCATTCATTGTATCGGTACCGTCTTACGAACGTGTATCTATTCTCTGTGGCTTTCTCCATGCTGATTACGATTATTGGAAATACATTTTATGATAGGTAAAATCGTAATAACGTCAAATAAATTCAGTGTTCTTAGTATCAGTTCGAAAAAATAAAATATTTTTTTCATTCATATTAATTAGTTGGTAGCATTAGTAAGTAGTGGGTTTGAGTATACTCATCATTCGTCTCGTTGAATAACCGCCAACAACAATGCGTATGCGTCGCTAGAACAGGACGCTGCCACTGAAAACTCATTGACTGGGTAATTTGGCGCGGAGGACGTCCTACGCTATCTTTTCGAATTATCGCTAGGGCTAGTAGCTTCACCATTATTGGGTTTACTCGTCGACCTTCAATGCATTAGTAAGATGGGCTGGGGGACTAATGGCGTCGGGGATATAGAGGTAAACAGGCAAGGGATCAACGTGCTAATCATTCCAACGCAACCTGGACGCTCATTAATTGAAATTGGATCAAATACAATCAACAGCAGAGCCGTATTGTTTCTATTTTCCGGTTCATATGACAGTTTATTGCTATGCTGAAGTGATACCAAAAAATGATCGATTATATTTTTGATGTACTGAATGCTTGCTAACTATAGAATACAATGGTAATTGTGTACTGATAACGTACACAAGCGACGCAGAATTTCCGCATCCAACTGTCACTGAAACCCTAACTTGCTCTTCAGCTGTTGCTCTAAAAGGATGCGATAGTACGCGTCATAAACTTTTTTTAATTACCAACCTGAAGGGACGGCAAGTTCAACATGCGAGTTTTTTGCATTTTCAAATGTGTACATTTTTCCAACGTGTACATTCTCTGTTGATTATGCACCGGCACTGTCATATCAGCCACCTCGTGGCTGATATGGCAGTGGCGGATGTGGCAGTGGCTGCTCTGAGTGAGAAATGCTATGATTGTTCGCTGTTAGCTAAAATCAGCAATAGAGATTGGTCTCGGCAACCAAGATGTATGACTCAGCATGGGACTCGAACGATTATCAGCTGTGGTGTCCTCTGTTGTACGTGAGAAGCGAGACAAGTGGTGGCCGGTCGTGATAGGAATGTGCTACCCAGCGACTTGGTGTTTGAGAGTCGGGTCACCTACCTTTCAACCGCTGGTGTCAGCACACGACTCTCCTCACTAATATTGCTCCTCTGGTAAACACAGAACGATGGGTTCATAAGGGCTGCCGTGATGATTTGAAAGCGTCATTTCATTCGATAATACGATCCGGCGGTATGGGTAACTTTTAGGAGAAAAATAATATTCGTCAGAGATCGATTTTACCCTCTACGAAGTGCTTTTGAGAACACACGTACTCCCTGTTGATTATGCACCAGTTGAAAAACAGGAATAGTATATGTTTACTTCAATTGTTTTCATGTCCTAATCAAATTTGATTCATCACTTTTTCATAAACGCATTCTGAACAATCTTTTTTTTCCTCAGTTCAATTTTTTTCTATGGTACGAAGATTCGAAGTGATAATTTCAGAAATGACTGAGGGAGCAATACATTTATGATTATTATTATTTATTTCATAAATTCTTCTGAATTCAAGCAATAACTCGTCAGTATTTTTTCAGTTTGGTGATAAGTTTATTTTTTATAATTTGTGGCCGTAGCTGATGAAAGTTGAAATAAATTAGTTTCCGAAAAAGGTACAGTTATAGTATAAATTCATGTCATTATTATTTATTATTTTAGTTTGGTAACAGTCAGTCATATTGATCAGTCATATATTAATCGTGTTACCTCGTTCATTCACTGCCATTATTTGTCGTCATGTTGATATGTCTCTCCAAAAAACATTTATTGTAGGAAAATCATTTGCATTCATTAGCTGTGTTCATTCTCTTTCATTTGAACTATTATGAACTATTTTTACGGACATTTCAGAGGAAACAATAGAAACACAACTTGCATTCCGACGTCCCTTAATATTTATGAACAGTAAACAAAGCGCCTCATCTTACTCTTGGAGATACAACGGCAACAAAATCAATCTATCACAGAGTAAAATGAGCGTATCTTCGTGGTTGTCAAACACATGACGGAATGGGAGAAGCGACATGTTATCGCATTGCTCCGCGAAAAGAGTCTATGGTATGTCATCCAACTGATATCGTCCTGAGACTGGCGGGGATCTGTGTCAAAAGTGACAATGAGGCATAAATGTGTATCCTAATAGTTTTTGTGTGTTGATTATTGATACAAAACTTACTGGAAAAATGTCTTCGGAAAACATTAATACACATAATAGTAAACAAATATCATTAACAACAAGTATCAGCTCCCTTCACCCCAGGTTTCAGATGGGATTAAGTAACCAGGGTATTCAGATGGTACCACTGTTTCACGGATTCTAAATGCCAGTCATCACTTTTTTTTCATTTCTCTCCGCTAAATTTCGAGGCTCACAAGAAAGTTCATTTTGATTGTTATACAAAAAAGGTACTGAAATGTGAATAGTGTTTACCGTAGATTTATTCACAGATATTTTTGTCATGCCCATATAACAATCTGCACTAATGAACCATGATGCAACATTACTTTAAGAAAGAATGTAATTATGCTCGATACAGAGACGAAGATAGATTTTATATAACAGGCCTAAAAAACTTGCATGAAAGGTTCACGCCCAATCATTATCGCGTGCCTCATTAGATCGTATATTAAATAAAATAGCTGTTCTTTTGACTGGTCTTAAAAATCACTGGTGTTAAATCGAGAATGAAATGGAAAGCGATTCAGGTATTGAGTTAATTTGAGTATGATTTTTTGGCCATAAAATCTAATAACGATGGTTTGATTGCGTACGATATAGGAAGAATATTTCTGTTTTACTGAGCCGATATTCGTTTTGGATCAAAGCTCCTCTTCTGAATAATGTCCAATGAAATTTGACAGGGACCAAATATTGTTTGTACATGGTTTCACACTTTGCTATGCTATGTGTAGATTTTACTATGAGATAAAGTTATATCTGCGATCAATCGTGTTAACGCTCCCTGTGCAGTCATTGTGACGCACTTCTTTTAGAATTCAACCGAAATTGGGTTGGAGTAATTTAATATTACTCCGACGATCAGCACTGCTGATCGTTTGCTTCGTCTGTTAGGTAGTCAAAGATTCGCATTTTATTCGTGACTAATTGCATCTGATAAAAAGATGGATAGCATAACAAGACTAGAGTACGCACTTTGTAGCAATCCATTTTGCTACAAAATAACAATTCTGTCGCTCATGTTTTTTTATGATGTATTCAATTGTAGATCGACGTTGATCAGAAAGGCAGTAATTACACTGACAGCCGTATTCCACGCACTCGGATTTGATCATGTAAGTTGTCTAATGACACCGACAAATGTCTCATTAATATAATAAGATCAATTGAGTGGGTGCAGCCGAAATAACTTATTATTTATATCAAATTAAACTAATTTCCTTAGGTCTGAGCAATTCGCCACCTTTCTGATCAATAAATGAAGGGTTAACTTCTGTACATATTACAAGGCAGTACTTGGACAATATTTCGAATCGATTTCCTTCATGACTCGTCAGCCACAAAACAATTTGTACGACGAATATTTAACTTGTCTTGAATATTCAGGTTGAGAGATAACACTATTCAGCAGAATGAGAGAAAAAATAGTTGTATTATTTAATAGTTCGAATAATGCAATATCAAATTATTATAATTTGGAGCATGCATAAATAAATAAATAAATCTTTTGATAAATTCAAGAAGGAACTAAACGAGTATTAAGTCTTCTTGGTAAAGTTTCATCTGGTCGTGATTGTATAGAACAAATTTCTTTTGCCACTATAACAACTTCCTTGTAAAGTGTATTTCCTCTAATGGTCTTGTTAGAGTCCTTTACAGGAATATTGATAATCTGCTTTCTTCGCCCAAATTGGTAACCAATGGAGCATATATAGAAGATCCTCAAACAACGAATAAATCAGTGATGTTGGAAAACATTATGAGGTCCCACTTTTTTTTTACCTAGACCCCCATGTTACAATGCAGTTATGCAAAAAAAAAAAAAGGCGAGTACATTTGGTGATTTCCAGCAGCGATGGTACAATCAGGCAGTGCAGCGCGCTTTTCACGACGACAGCGATAACATCATCGATGAAACAATAAAACTACGATGTTCTTTAGAGTCGTTTGGCTTGGAAATCTTTAGGAATGAACCCGAAATAAATGTACGATAAGGGGTATCTGCATACGTTTCCAAGAAGAACATAAATTATCAGTGTCCAATAGTCCTTACTCCTCTACAGTTCTATCGTAGGTTCAGCAAATCTTGAACTTTATTTATTCATTCTACGCAATTTAACAAGTCAAATGGTTGTTCATCATCAATGACATTTTTTTTTCCAGGTACTCACATTTCGTATTATCTCGTAGCGGTAGTGGCCTGGTAACTGCCAGATGGTTATTATTTCAGTTTCTCTTCTCGTGCAATGTGATGGTTTTCAATGTATGTACCGACATACAGTTGTTTCCAACTAATTATGAGGCTGGCTTAGTTAGGCTGTCACAGTGGGGGAGGCGCCCAATCTCCCAGTTACAAGAGATATACT
>SDVV010023733.1:0-12705 GCA_016164225.1 Gammarus roeselii
CAGTAAATTACCCAAAACGTGCCTGAATGATAAACAAGCGTATTATTTGCTGGAAATTATCCCAATACAAGTCATGATCTTGAGGGTCTCTCTAAATAGAGACCGACATATGAGGAGCAGTACATTGCTGGCTTTCAATAGTTGAAGCATTTTTCAGCGTTATTCTGTGTCAACTAGTATTGTCTTACCAATTTTCAACAGTGTATTACTTACTTTTTTATCATTGCCAGACTTTTAACAGCTCTGCCCAGCTTTCTGTTTAAAGCGGGGAATTTTCTAGATATTTGCTAAGAGCTGTCATTAGTATGTGATCATGAATATTCATAAATTTCTTCGTTACCCGAAATTGGTTTCAGAATATCCTCTAGCATAAATAGGGCATTACATAGAAAAAAATGTAAATAATCTATAATCAGATAGAATAATTTATGAGAAAAAATATGTAGTTGAACTAATTCACATGATGGCTAATTCTTTCTAATTTTTTCCTCAAGAAGGAAAGAGGACGGATGCCACTCCCCACTGAGTCGCTCCAGCGGCGCCCCACTCAGTAACACAGAGTTGGAGCAGACGGAAAATTTCCCGGAATACATTTCCATACCGGGACAAACCGAGCCTTAGGGGTTAAGCCTTTTGTCTGTCGACGACATAGGAAGGAAAATATGACCAGATGATGGTTTATGTAGAGCTAGGCTGCTGGTGTGCCCAAAGCATTAAATCTCAATTTCTATAATAAATTGAATCAAATTTTCATAATAAACAAAAAAAGATATAAACGTTGGTCTCTTAATACTGCTCACAAATTTAACGATAAGAAGAATTTATCAGTCAAGCAGTCTAATATTTATTGATTACTGTGATGTTTACAAACGGTTTAAAAAAAATAAGTAATGCATTCTTTCTAGTATGCTTCACGTATAGTGAAAACAGTGAATGATGGAACTTTTCTGATAAATGGGTGAAACTCTGGCTTTGCTGTATTAATTGATGATAAACCGGATACTTTCATTGTTTTAACAGTTGGGCGTTCAAGCAAATAGTGAATTTTATTGCCGACTTTGCATTTTAAGTGTGCATATATTTGGAAAGGGAATGTTATTTTTTCCACTGAATTGATTTTAAAGATACCAAGGATAAGTATCTGTTTTTACTATGAATAGACCCATTGATATATCTTGCAGAATGACCGTAACATATCGTCAACTTGTATTTGTCCAATACCTGACCAATGAGGTTTTCACTTCAGATTTTTTCAGATTAAAAGATTTTTTAGATTTTTGTTAGTGATAATTGATATTGATATTTCATGAACAATAAAAGATGCAGGGCAGTTTAAAAAGTATAAAAAATCAAGGGAAGCTGAGAATCGCATGCGTGCCAGATCACAAAATTAAATAGACTAATGCACGCATACTGTTCTCAGCTTTCATGGTTTCAAGGTTGGTTTCAGGGTTGGACGCCCCCCGTGACAGTCATTGCTGATGTCATCTATTATTGGACGACTGTCTCGCCTGGTCCCTGGGCCGAGGGAGGAGATTGCAGCCTAGATGGAGATACCCTGGTTTTGTCTATTCTGAAAGTATGTGGAGTTCTCCGGTGAAATTAATCGTGTTTACATAGTCTTTTTACTGTATTCCTTTTATGTTTACCAAGGTATACTCCATGTAATGTAAATATATCCGCAATACCAATGGCGGCGCTGGCCAACAGTCATAATACATCACACCAACAAACATGCTTCGAAAACTCATTAAAAATGATACAAAATCATATCCTTGTTTCAGTTCCATTGATCATGACACATCCTAATCGTTTTTTTCAAGAAATTGGTTGCTCTGCCTTTTGCTAGATTTGCACCCGTCCATAATTAGCCTAAAATAACGTAAAAAAAGGACCTAATTTCAGAGCCGTCCAGTCATGATTCATATGAAAATCATATAGAAGAGTCATCTTATGAAGACTAAGTTCATCATAGCCTCTGATTAATTGTTGAATTTAGTTGCGTATTTGTATATTCTCACTATTTTCTCAGATGATTAATAATGCCGGACAAAAAAATTATCTGCAGTCCTCGAGAATATTCTTGTGATCATTGAAGACCAATGAATTTGGTCTATTTTACGATCCGAAACACATAACGTGATAATTCATTGCAAACATCTACATTACTTATACGATGCCTGACCTTAGGGCATGTTAAACTTTTGAATGCCATAGTTCCATGTCAACTATTGAACTCAGTAAATCTGTAGGCCAGGCTTCATTTCTGTGATCAATTTCGACTTCATCTTTATTGCGAATTTACCCTGCTTGTCAATCTTCTGCCTTTTCGAAATGAATGCAAAAACATGGCACATGTTTTTTGCTGTCTCTCCCGTTTTAAATGCCAGTGTTTTCGTGTAGAAAGATTCCAGCATTAGAAAAAAATTGTCTTCGGATCGAGGAAGAGCGCGATTATATTTTCCACTCTAATATACAAAACAATATCCCCGTGCATTTTATATTGTTTCATTTTGACTGCAATTTTTATTCGAATTATATCTTCTACATCACCGATAATCATACTGGGGTCGCCGAGTGGCTAGTTAGGGGATCTCCCCCTCCACTGATATTCCAGTCCCGCGTTGTACTTGTTGGTTGTTGTGGTTATATCACCAGGTATACAAATGCGGATGTCCCTTGTTCGATTCTCGGTTGGGCTGATAATATTTATAACGGTGATCGTATACCGAACACATATGCATTTAGTATATAAAAAAACTTTTTATTATCAGTTTGTACAGCTCTTTACTACAGCTTTTGACATGTGGGGCTTGAGAACGACGGCCCATAATTATGTCCCGTGAGGGTGAGTAGACTGGTAAATGTGTACAGATACTTCGATAGCCTCGACCTATTGTGTCTGTTATTAGTTGATGTATGTATTGTACATGATTTTTTCTACAATCAAATGTTTACTTTAATGTATGACATCCTTTTTGAATGAAAATACTTAGTGCTAACTAACTCTAACGCGCCTTTCTGCACTGATCATAATATTCACTTAATGTCACGTCAAAAAAACGCTATTTTGTTCATCATAATACATATGTGAATAATAAATGAATTACTGAGTCTAATTGACGAACCTAATCATGCAAACCTCCCCGAACCAAGAGTCAGTTTATATAAAATGCATGTTTCACAGAAACGGTGAGTTGACTGAGTCATGGTTTGAAGCACTGAAGTAAAGTGGCAGGGAGTCAAGACAGAACTTGTGAAAGATACGAACACGGCTTATTTATCTGAGGAAACGCACTACTTGAAAAATATGTAGTCGAAATCATAGGTACACAAATGTTCCAGTATATTTAAACTATCATAAAGTTTATTTAACAGTTGTCGAAGGAGCAAATAACAGCTGTCTTACTGCGGTGTTCTACATTGTTACCCCACTTCTGACATACGGAATAGTATAAGCCAGAAAAAGCATTACCAAGTGAACGGAATGACAGACCAACATATTGATGATAATCAAATCGGTAAATCGGCGTCCCAGAATTGTTGCATAGTATGAGACAACGACACCATATTTGCTGGTCAAAATGCTCTTATTCAGGTGCAGCTATGTTTTCTTTCCAAAATGAATATAATGAACAATCATTGATATATGCAACGGGACCGAAGCATGGTCACATACACATAAGTATTGTTTATTCTACAACAAAACTTTCCGTTCCTCATTCACAGACACGAAAAAATTGCATATTCTACAACATTACGTTTGGAATTCTGAACTCTTCTCTAACGACACGTGAGGAAATGGGAACCGTCCGTGAAACGATGGTTCGGAAATACGATACGTCCAACAATCTCATTCATGGAAATGAATCTTACAAGCTAATACAAAGCGACATCAATTGTTTAACCCTACTTCAAACGACGAAGCCTTGATTTATGAGTAATTGAACAGGAATTTTTTAGTAATTTATTAAATGCAGGAAATACGTTGAATGAGTTGTTTGTTTTTAGCTGCGAATCAATGGCTACCAGGAAGAAGATTCTTGATCCAAACACACCAGTCGCTTGTTTGCTCCGAAGTTATTAAAAAAGTATTTCACGTCATTATAGAATGAACTGGTGTTATTATTGTTGGGTATCCGCAATGAAAGAAGCATCATCAGTAGATTATCAGTAAATATTTTTTTCTGCCTGAAATCTGAGTGGTTTTCTTTGGAACGCTAGGGTCGGATCAAATGCATTTTTACCTCAAAAATGACTTACAATCTGTCATTGCAAGGGACTCAAGCTGCACCTGAAAACATTTCTTAAATAGTGGATTGTTGAAGTAATTCTAATTATTCTTTGTATTGGAAAACAGCCGAATATATACAATAATTAATACCTGCGTCGGCTCCAGGAAATGAAGAATCAACAATTGTAAACTATCTTTTGATTGACACACAGAATATTTTCCATTGCTAGTAACATAGCACGAATGGGAATACTCCAGAGATCAACACCATTCGTGTCATTTATCAACACCATACCTGTCAACAAATTTACCGTGCGACAAATAAGGCCTCATTTATTTTCCATTCAATACTGAAACTGTTACACGACAATTAAGGGAAAATGTGACACACTCCAGATAGAGATCAATTTTGAGAGTCTTGTTTTTTTTGCTGGGCATACGAGCCGAGTGACCATGTGCTGTTGACTGATTCTATAAAAATATTGTTATCCCACCGATCTCCTGTAACTGTTGCTTCGTGACGCTTGACTCGCTCACTTGGAACGGATTCTTTATGACGAACCAACCCCAACCAGTCATCGCCATAAGTCAGTCGTCACTCAGCAGGGTTGATACGGGGACCCTTACTACATGTGCAGAGACGTACGCCTCTTCAGCAGTTAACTACTCTGATATCTGCTTTGGACAATCATGTTTCCAGCCCAAATGTAATAATTAAATCACTGGTTAAATTGCAGGCTGAAAGCTTTTGCCATAGAGAAATATATATTGACATTAAAATAATTACCCAAGTAATAATTTCAACTACCATGGTGAGAGACCCATGACAGTCTTTCATCCCGCAGAACTACAAATAGTGTCATGACGGCAATTACTTGCTGGATGCCATGCAAGTATTCGAAAAGAAATTTAAACCAATTATATATACAGCCTTTGGTGCGTTGCATGACACATAATTTTGATTTACCTTCCGAAATAAGTTCACATACGTTGATAGCGCATAACAGCAGACCGCGAGACGTGTAAGAGGTGGTTTCTTCTGTAATAGTAGCAAGGCGACCATACGCTTCATTCCCAGCATATTTCACTGGCACTCCGAACAAGAGACAATAACTGAGGGTCCTATTCGCTCGCACCCGCAAAAGTTTAAACTGAATTTGCATTCCAGCAGTCGGTAGTGCGCTGTAAAATAGGTCGAGTGGAAGGGGAGGCCCTTCAAACTCTTCCACAGCCTCGCAAACAGGAAGACGACGTTGTTGCTGATAATTTTCCAGTAGACGCATCGACCGCGCCACCGTCCATGGCCATCATATTCATGTTTTGGCTATGGAAGCATAGATATTATGGTAAGCCCGAACTCCAAGTTGTGAGTGGCTCATACTAGGCCCCTTCAAGCGAATGAAGCTCAGGACAGCTAATCAGATTTCGTTAAATCTTGCGGTATAAATTAGTCCTAGGCGATGTTGGCATGACTACAGAAACGCACGGTCTCCATATCTCATTTACTCAATATGGACGCCGTCTGGTAATAGAAAATATGTTCCTCCTCCTCGACCACCACGTGACCAAACAAATTTGGGTATATCGAGGACTGGAAACGAAACGCTTTAGGTGAAATGAGTATTCAAATACAATGGACATCAAATGACGAGTGAGCTGGGCAACATACCGCTGTAGTTTATTGTGTAGGCCTTGGAAGGGCCGAAGAGTTCATACTAGTAATATTTCAAGTTAACAGTCATGAAGCCGAGCCAAGCTATGCTTCACAGTCATAGGGCTGCTGGTCGCTGTGAGGTTCCAATACAGGTTGCCTCCTCCCGCGGCAGAAGTTGCCACCATTCTAACTCAGTAGGCGGGGGTACTAGGTTCTCATTGCTGGTCAAGCTGTTTTTTGAAGCTGTTGATCTTCTTACTTTTCACCGCATGATGTGGTAAACGGTTCCAGATTGTTGGTATCTCAAATTGACGTACGTTTCCTCCCATTGATGTTCTGAAGCGATTGCACTGACGTTTTTATCCATTGTTTCTATTCCTTTGACGATACACACTCTCAGAGAGCCCTATGGGGCTTGCTTTAGTAAAACCTATTAAATACTTCGAAGCCTCCATGAGCTAACCCCCAAGTCGTTTTCTTCTTTCCTCTTCGGTGAAGGGATCAGAAATGAATGAATTGAAAATCCCATCCCATTCCATTTGTGAAAAATATTTCTACGTCGATTACTTATGATTTAGGAGAGATTCTTCCATATTCTTGCGTGCAGATTCTTTAGTTTGGTATATCTGTAGATGTTTAGTTTGTTGAGTATTTCCAATATTTCATCGACACAGAAATTAATATTTCCCAACAATTGCAATTCTTCATACAATTGTGTATCAGCGATGTTATTCAAGTCTGCATTTGTGAATTCACTGACAAAATAGCCGTTGAGTGCACTCTACATGTCAGTGTCTGATGATTTTATCGCACCTGCACTACTACGTATATTTACACCGGCCTATTTTACATATGCATCGAACGCCCTTTGGATTAGGCTGGGCCGTTCTAGCTACATTATTCGTATTTTTTCTCTTTGCGTTTCTAACCACTTTGTTTACTCATATACCAGGCGGCTTATGTGCTCGCTGAGATTTTTGCGAGGGATTAGTTATGTGAACTTGATGAACGCCATCAATGTTTGCAATGGCATCATAATCTTTGTTGTCCAGCTAAAAGCGAAGATTCATTTCAATGATTTTTATTCTCTCTCCCGAGCAACACAAAGCATCGCTCGGCAGTCTTACTCCCAAATGAAGCCTGATGTCTTTGCTCTCTATTTCATCTCATAAACATTGGTAAAAAGACTTTAAAAACTTTAAAGTTCACCAGAAGAAGTTGGCTCCTTGGAATAAAATTTTCATGCGCTAAGTATATTTAGTGATATATGATCTCAAATTGAAATCGACAATAGACAGATGAAGAATCCCAAGGTAGAGAAAATTCCCTGACGGAGCGAAGTGAAAAGTCACGACAGTGTGGGATTGGAACTGCATTCCGACAAACTAAACCCAATCATGTTGCCTTTGGTTTCCAGAGGACAATATGCTCGTGGCATTCCCCGCTGCACGGCCAAGCCCAGACGCTGCTGGAACCACAGGGGTTCCCTAGGCTCTCCAGTTGCCCTCAACCAGACCATGGCCTATCTCTTGTATAATCTTGAATGTATTCTCTCCGCAGCTGCTTGCGATCTCTAAAGCGATGGGTTCGAGCTGAAAACACATGGCAAGGTCGCTGTAGTTAACTCGCTTGCGGCGCTAGGCCACGCTTGCAGCGATTGGCCTCGCTGGCGGCGATTGGCCTCGCTGGCGGCGGATCACGCAGCTCGTGCACTATTATTAAGGCAAGTCTCCGCAAAGTATCGACGCACGTGTTATCCTCACAGAGAATGTTGCAATTTCGGGCAGGGAATGGAAGGATTGCATCTGAGCGCCAGCTATCTCCTCTATTCCTACCAACCGGTCCAAGCAAGCATGGCAGGCCGCCCGTCTGCTAAGCCATCTATACAATGTCATTGCTCGGCTCTTTGACAGGGGACAAGAAAGTTGTTTCCATAACCCCATACGTGTCGTAGGAGGCGACTAATATGGGCGGAACAGAGGGGCAAAGGATCCCTTCCTCTGTAAATTCCTTCCTCCAAGATAAAAATACGAGCGGGGAGTATAGGTGATCACGCATTTCTGAATCCTATTGTTGGTGTCGTTATATGTGCGTGGATGTAGTAAAAATGAAGGAAAGAGGAGAGAGATTGGTGAAATGTTTGTAAGGAAGAAGTTAGACATGTTGGAGCTGAGTGAGATGGAATTGAAGGTAAGGAATTCTGTGAATTTTGTTCGATGGTTGGAATGATATCGGCCGTGGATGAAGGATGGGTGCGAGAAGGTGTGATGTTGATATTGAGTGATCGGGTAACTCGTAGCGTTACTGAGTTGAAAAAGGCGTCTTCCAGATAAATGTGGGGGAAAGAATGTTGTGTATAGAAAGATAGGCGTTTGTAATTGGTTATCGGGAGGATAAGAGACTCTACGGATGGTACAATTGGCAAGAAACAGTGTGACATCAGCCGCTATAGTGTGTGTGCCGATCAATTTCTTGTTTGCGTTGAGACAGGTTCATGAGAAACAACTTGCGAAGTTTATTTCTCACAAGCCTCCATCGATCTGAAAAATGCCTATGATATGTTATACATGATGATTCATGGAGAGTGGGGAACATGTGTCACAGGGGGGAGCAAGGAGAGTGTTTGCTTCATTTTGAAAGTGGGATTAAGACAAGATTGTCTGTTGTCTCCCTGGCTGTTCAATCTCTCCATTAATATATTTATCAGGGATTTGAACCCACGTGTAATGGTTTTTAGATTGTGAGTTGTTGGGAGTAAATGGATGGTCATAGCAGTTGCGTCAGTTACTGTTTGCGATTGATACGGCACTGGTGACTAATTCGGAGGTGAAATGATATAGGCTGGTGCGGGAGTTTGTTCAATTGTGTTATAGAAGGAAGTTTCCAGTTAACGTTGTGAAACGTAATGTAAATGGTCGAAGAAAGTCGATGCGAGCAGAATCGGTGTCTTGATAAGTGGAACAATTATTGGAGGAAGTGCAGTGTTCCAAGTTACTCGACTCTCACGTGGAGAAGACTTACAAATGGACACTGAGATGACGTTGTGAGTGAAGGAAGGATGTAAAGTGATGGGTGCACTGTAGTATGTAATGAGCTGTAAGACGTCGGGAAAAGAAGCAAATGATGGTCTGTAAGAGATGATAGTTGTCTCAATTGTGCTATACGGAGCTGAGACTTGGTGGTGACAGCAGAAGAGGGAAGGCGGTTGAATGTTCATTGGATGAAATGTTTGAGTGGCATGGCTAGAGTGACGCTGCGAGATAGGATCAAAAACGACGTGGTTCAACTCAAACGGGGATGGTGAAGAAGTTAGAGGACCTAGTGGATTCACGTGTTCAGAGACGATTTGGGCACTCGGTGAGGATGGACGGGTGAGGTGGATGAGAAGTTTGATTAAAGCGGAAGTGAGTGGTCGTAGGAATAGATGGGCGCCCAGAGTTTAGATAGATATACAGCGTGAAGTGGCGTTCGGTAGAAGAGACATACGTTTGTTGGTAGCTAGAAAGCGTTCTTGATGTGTTTTACGGCCTACGCTACTCTTTGAATAACCAGCTGGTCATGGATAGGGACGGGCGCGGTTGATATGACGCAGCAGGGTTAAACTACTTCCACTGATGGGCCCTGATGCTCACACTGATCTCGGACATCACTCCAAACCCCGAGTGTGTTTTGTTGGGTCTCCTGGCCAGAGAGAAATAAGAGGTGCGCCTTGCCGCAGGCCACCCCCTCTTCATGAGTTCGGCCTAGTGTCTGTATCCGCATCTGTCAATGAATCAAGATTAGATGCATACGATGGATGTAGGAGTTGACACCTCGGACTTACAAAGTATCTAATATCCGGTAATGGCAACTGAAGTGCAGGCCTCTCATTCTGTCAGCACGGCAAATAATAATCACGATTTTAAAATTCCTTATATGACATAAAAGCAATTTTGATTACGAAACGAATACTTTGTTGCTCAAACAAAACTTCTGCTGACACCACAAAACATATTGTCCAAGTTCCAACGAATTCATATTGTTACAGAAGCAAATGAAAATTGGTATCTATGTTGACACAACAAGAAAAAGACATTCAAACAAAATGCATTTGATAGAAAATATTAATGCTGTCATATTAAACATTTGTTTTTGTACGTCACACGCTTAAATTCACAGGGTAGGTCGTCACGCCTGCGCCCAATTTAAATTGAAAACCTGCATCGACAAACGCAGTGCATGGGCGCTCTTTACATATTCACGTCACCAGCGACATAAAAACTATCATATTACTTGAAGTATCATTTTATCACCCATATCAATGTTGATATCGCCTTCTGATCGCCTGTGTCCTCAAGAGCTGAGGGCGTATGAGCTTGTCGGGCCGAAACAACAGACTTATTCATGAGGCTTGTTGCGGGTCCAAACTTGTTGAAGCAATATCGTAATGCGTCTGCAACAATTTCTGAAAATGATGTCGTGGGAGGAACTTTGGTCATGCAGATCAACTCTTTGTATAAACAGATCAGTCTATTGGTAGCATTTGTCATTGTTTTAGTTGCACAAAACAGCCATTTGGTCTATCAGCGCAGTCATTTGGTTTCACAGGACCGCTATTTGGTCAGGCAGAGTAGCCCGTTCAGGCTTCGCCAAGCAGCTGCAATTCTGCTGGTGCCCCAGCAACAAAAGGAATCGTTCACGAAAGTTGCAGAATTGCTAAACTAACTAAAGACATCCTGCTATTGTAGATTCTGGAATCATCAAATTAGGATTAGGATGACATTACCTATTGATATATTTTAGACCATTCCTATTCTCAACGCGACGTGGAAGGTGCGAAAGCTCATAACGAATGATTCAAAACTCGTTTATTCATGCTCTTTTTACTCTCACGTCTATCCTTTGCACGCTCCCTCGCTACCTCCACACTGATGCATATCCTCCTTAAATCCTGCATCACGAAATCTGTCCACCCTAACTGCGGACTTAAACTCGGCCCACTCGCCTTCTCTTTCATCACTCTACAACAAACCTCCAATCATCCATGCTCACCATGTGTCTGAACAGTTACAGAAAAGAAGTATATACCCTGTCTTCCCGTATCCTCATCTTCCTCATTGGAAATCGATCAATGTCATTTTTTGATCCAATTCCTTTGTGTTACTGCGGCTATATCTCTTAGATGTTTCATATCGAAAACAATCAAACTTCTCCCATCATCCAATCTTGCCCTTCATGTCTCAGACCCAGAGTACGGATGACCAACTCACACAAAAAACTCATAAAACTCATAATACTATTCAGTGTACCCAACACCTTACAACCTGCCTTCAATCCAGGAATCACTTCAGTTTCCACCAGACCAGTCTTCTCCACATGTGAGCCCAGGTATCTATAACACTGAACTTCATCCAATGACTCTCCATTTAGTTGGCCACGGATTCCGCATGCATCGTCATTTCTCGACCAGTTCCGTGCCATATGCAAACTTTAAATGACATGGAGAAATCCAGGTATTTGGGCCATGGCCACTTGACATACGTCAGACAGCTATTCAATTGTGAGGAGAGCATTTAATTGGTGACTGATCTATGTTTCTTGTGGTGCTCAACTTCCTGTCTTGAGAACTTCGTTAGTTTATGAATCTATTTATGCTGCATGGGAGGTTGCCTTAGAGAATTTATGCTGATAAATTAAAACAAGTCTATTTCCGGTTGGCTTTCGTTAGTTAGGCATCAAAGCTAGATTTTTCTGGATCAGGATTCGATGACCTTGATCAACATGTATGGTATTAGAAATGAATGTTAAAACCTTCCATATATTATTAACTTAGACAGAAATGGTACTCAGTGGTCCGTTTGATTTTTCAAGCATTATTTCAGTCAGCCTGTGCCTCATTGCCATGTTCAGTTGTGTATGCAATAAAATGCTTTCTGCCCAAAAAATCATATGACTGATATTATTACTTCGGATATCATTCAAGTTTATTAATTACCTTTCATCATGATATGAGATGGCAAATAAAACCCTCGCAATGAGTTCTATGAACACACTCCTCAAACGTTTCAACATTGCCCTAGGAACAATTTCATGACACATTTCTCGAAAACTATTCGCATCCGCCACTAACCGGTCCAAGCTTCCTGACGTGAAGTGCTCTCTGCTCTATTCAGATACCTTATACGAAACCTTAGATATAAGCGAAGGTTATGTTTGGCGACTGACTGAAATGCACCAATGATATCTTCCCTCAACTGCACCAAATCTTGCCATAGTCGTATTAAAGTATGTGAAGATTGAGAATTAAAACCTCTTCGTCTTGTTTCGTAATGCAGGTTTTCTAGTTATCTGAAATACAAGTAACGATCTAAGTAGGCGTCTATCAGAAGTTTCTAAGTGTGTAGCCTCCGGATACAATGCACGAGGCAGTGGACTTGACCAAATTAGTCTACCCTATAACGCGGAATTCAGTGAGGTAGGAAGATGCACAAACGTCAACATCAGCGATCCTACACAACATATGGAAAATCCAGTACAAACTGGAACTGTTCAAGATCAAGTTGGCATGTGAGTAACGCAGTGGTCCTTTACAATGCCAAATAAATAACAATTACATATCATCCGCTCACAGAATTATGTTGTGAGATATTGAGCTTCCAGTATCCAAACAATGAACATCTACTTCACTACCATTTGACTACTGATGCGTGAATGTATCCTATAGTTTGAGGCTAGAAACAATAAAGTCAATCAAAATCATCCAAAAATATAAACAAATCATTTATTTGTAACGAAAAAACATGAATCATGAACATATTTTCAACGGGGATACTATATA